>JAURVB010000026.1:0-112024 GCA_033002965.1 Piper betle | reverse complement strand
GGGTAAAATACTTAACCGGTTAACTAATACTTTCCACTTGACCGGGTAATTAATAATTAACCGGGTAGCGGGTAAATAATTTAAATAAATTCATGGATACCAACGTTCGATCCCAACCGCGTCGAATATATATGAGAAGAGAGAGAGAGAGAGAGAGAGAGAGTATATATATTCTGGGTCTTTACAATACGCCAGGTGTAAGAACAACAAAGGGAGGGAAAACAGAAACAGGTCAGGGCTCAAATTTTAAAGGGCATAAAACTGAAAATTGATGTAAGGTCAAAATTGGGTAAACTATGTAATATAATAGGTGGGCTATTTTGGCACTGATGATCAAAAAGCTCACCTAAATCATTTTTATTCTACTAAGAATTACCTATTTTGCCTCGAGAATTAACAAACAGAGTTCTAACTTGATTCATTCCAGATATGCTTTGGGAAAAAAACTCAAACTCAACCTAATTCAATCTGAAATTGATGTTTTAAAATAAACTTACTCAAAATAATGGATAAATAAATCATAGGCAATACAACATCATCAAGTTGAGTCCTCAAATATTCATCTTACCTTGCTCAAAACAGATTAAGACTAATTGACCACAATGATCAACATAGCTAAAAATTTATTTCGATCATAAAGCATCATATCATAATAAATCAAAATGTCATACAATCACTTAAAGAGTACTGATTCAAAGTCATGCAAATCAAGATTGTACCTCCCCTAAAAAATAAACTTAAACTTAATTGTGTCCTCATAGTTATCAGTTTGACCATTCATCAACAAAGAAACAATTTAACACACTAAATATGACAAACGAGGGAAAAGGGTTTAGACTTACTCATTTTATTCATCACCCTATGAATGTAAAATGTCTAGTCATGGGTTCTCCTCTCCACATGTATTGCAAATTCCTTTCCAAATTCTTTTGCATTGATTTGCTTGTGTTTTTACCTTAATTGGGGTGGTTGGACTGTCTACTGCTTCCCTTTTGCTAATTATGTGATTGGGATATTTGGAGACTTGGGTTGCACAACCTTAATTTTGATGACATTGGTAGCATGAGGTGCAATGAATGTACAACTTGTTGAGTCATACAAAGAAATATTTAGATAAAATAGGAAAATTAGAGATGTCAATATTGTACTTCTTCTTTTCTTTGAGGACCGCCTTGTTCCATTCAACATTCTATTGTGCAAATGGCAGTAATTTCCTTGCATCTCCTTAATCTATTTCATCTCTTCCTTAATTTCCTTTAAGGCATTAGCATCAAAGTCAATAGTAGTTGTATGATCTTTCCTTCTAGGAAATGTTGTCTCTTAGGTGTTGATCTTGTTGAGATTGGTTGCTCTAGTTTCACTATCTCTTTTGTGTTTCTTTCTTGAATTACAGTCATACGGCCCAGCGTTGGAAATTAGGGCAGGAAACTACAAGCTCTTGGATAGTTTGAACACCTTGCACATTTGATCATAGATGAGATTACTCAAGGTCATCTTTTCTTTTATACTATGGTCATCAATAATTAAGTTCTTTATATTGTAATATTGGAGGTATGGGATGAGGGCATCAATCGGCAACACATCAGCTTGAATAAAGGTAGGTACTTAGTAATAGAGCATTTGCATGAAAGTTCAAAAGGTTGTCATGCTTGCTCCTATTCCACTGCACGACTTGCTGCTCACACAGTATTGCTTCGATTTCCTCAATGTTTGGTTCATCCTCATGTGATTTGAAAAAATTATCCTTCACTTCATGGCAGCCAGTTGTTTTTCTTATTTCTTCCTAATTAAATGTCATCTGTTTTCCTCACACAAAGATCTGTATTTGCTTCATTCCCTTCATGTTAGCATAAAATTCTTTTACCAATGGCACACAAGCATTGGATGGATTCTCTCAAAGTGTTTGCCATCCATGTGCCAAAATCAGATCCTTCTTTATTTCTTGATTACCGTAATCATCATCCCAATTTAACCCTCTCCTTAATGAATTTCTTCTTTAACAAAATATCAGTAAAATAGGCTTTGGCCACTCCCAAAATGAAAGGTTAAGACTTGGTTAATTTCTCCAAAGTTTCTAGGCCAAACTTTGATTTCTTTGCAACTTGTTTAACTATTGGCTTTGGAGGTTGCATGATTTCGTCTTCACTGTCTTCACTTGCCACCTTGTATGCCTTGTTCTTATTTTTATCTTGTTCTTGAAGCTTGTCCTCTCTTTAACTACTGTCATCCTCTACAGTATTTCCTTTGGTTTTGTTGGAGTCTTCATAAAGAATGTTGTGATGGCAATTTAATCGGCTGGTCCTTCTTTGGGCAATGGTGGCAAACTCAGCTCTTGTTCCTCCTCATTTTGGATGGCTAGCAATGACGTTGTTTTCTTTTCTTATTCATTCTTTTGATATGTTCTTGGTTTCTCAGCTTTTCACATGCAACTAGATGGAATTTTGCACTTGGGATCTCGATTGGAATTGATGAATTGGGTTCTTCCCTATGCACTATCTTTGATTTCGTCACATCCCCCTTCTTCCCTATGTTCTTGAGTAAGGATTTTAACAAGGATCAACAAAAGGGAGTGGTGGGTTAAAGCCATTCACTTGTAGAAAAGGGGAAAAAATGCCTAGGGTTAGAAAAGTTTAACCCCAAATGATCGAGTAGTCCTTTGTTGGCACTTTTCTGATTTTTACCTTTACCTTCTTCTAACCCAACCTGATTGCACTTAGATTTCAATTTTTGAATGTGGCCAGCTTTCCTTGTTGCTACTTTGACCCATACATATGTACATATTATTACTCTACTCTCTTCTTCTTTTTCTTTTTTAACAATGCATGGGTTGCTTCCCATCCAACGCTAATTTTCAGAACTTAGGTTGACTTCATTTATTTCATTTGTTGCTTAAGCAATTGTGGAGATGTGTCTGATCCAATCTCCAGCAAAATATTTCTTCAACCTTGAATTATGTACTTTTTTCTCATCTCTAATTTCCACTGCACCATGTGAAAATTCTTGAATTATTGTAAATGGATCAGACCATCTTGACTTTAGTTTATCTGGGAATAACCTTAGTTTAGAATTATATAGCAAAACATGATGGCCTGGCATAAAATTTTGTGCCAAGACATGCTTGTCTTGACTGAGCTTGGTACATTTTTGTATAGTTTGGCATATGCATATACCTCCATTCTATATTAATCCATTTCATTTAGTTTCATCAACCTTTTTCTCCACGTGCCTTTGCTTCAAAATTCAACTTCTGAATCGCCCTATAGGCTTTGTGCTCTAGTTCAACTAGTAAGTGGCAAGCCTTACCATAAATTAACTTGAATGGGGAGATTTCTACTAGTGTTTTTAAGGTTGTTCTATATGCCCAAAGTGCGCATCTAGCATAAGTAACCAGTCCTTTCTTGAGGGACTAACTATCTTTTCCAAAATTCTTTTGATTTTTCTATTGAAATCTCGGCTTGCCTACTTGTTTGGGGATGGTAGGTTGTAGCAGTTCTGTGCTTTTACCCCATACTTAGCTAACAATGTTCAATATCTTGATTTTAGAAATATAATCCCTCATCATTGATGATAGCCCTTGGAGTTCTGAATTTTGTAAATATGTTCTTCTTCAAGAATTTGATCACCACTTTGCCATCATTTGTGGGGAGCGCTGTTTCTTCAACCCTTTTGGATACATAATCAACTGCTACAAGGATGTACTAATTTTGATTTGATGGTATGAATGGTCCCATGAAGTCTATACCCCACACGCCAAAGAGCTCGACTTTTAAAATTTAGTGCAAAGGCATTTCTTGTCTTCTAGAAATATTTCCACTTCTTTGACATCTATCACAATGCATCACAAATGAGTGAGCATCTTTGAAAATAGTTTACCAATAGAACTGACTTTGCAACACTTTTATTGAAGTTCCTTGACCACCAAAATGGCCATAATCTGAATATAGACATCATATACATTTGGAAAGTTCTGGGTTCATGGCATAAACCAAATGACATCTTTCTAAAAGCAAATGTTCCATATAAACATGTGAATGTGGACTTCTTCTAGTCATTCAAATGTATTGCAATTCAATTGTGCCCGGTGTATCCATCTAAGATGCAATAGTACTCCGGTCCTGCTAATCTGTCCAACATTTGATCAATGAACGACAAGGGAAAGTGATCTTTCTATGTGGCTTTGTTTAACTTTCTATAGTCCATACATACTCTCTAGCTAGTAACTATTCTTGTGGATATTAACCCAGTGTTTTGATTAGGAACTACGATTAATTGTACACTCTAGATTGGTTGACCCATGAACTTTTAGACATTGGGTAAATGATCTAGGTATCCAGCCATTTTAGTATCTCCTTTCTTACAACCTCCTTCATGATGGGATTGAGTCTCCTTTGTTGTTCAATTGAAGGTTTGTGACCTTCAACCTATGAGATTTTGTGCATATAGGTTGCTAGGCTAATACCTAAAATATTATCAATAGTTCATTCCATAGATAGCTTATAGTTCCTCAAAATTCTCAACAACTTTTTCTTGTAGAGATAATGACAAGAAGAGTATTAGATTCACCAAGAAATAAATACTTAAAATGTTTGGACAAAGCCTTTAGTTCTAGCTCTGGTGGCTGAATTATTGATGACATATTCTTTCTTGCTTCTAATTTTGCCACAGGAAAAGGTTCATTTGATCACCTTCTTTAATTGTACCTGCTTGTGCATCCAATAATAGTACCGTATTAATTAGGTCCTCATCATCTTTATCTGGATCATCTGAGATGAAAGCCTGCTCAAGAGATTTTGAAGATAAATTCTTCCTTTGCATTTTAGCAACAACTCTTTGGATGACAATGACTGAAAAGTAGTCATCAGTTATTTTAAGGTACTCCATTGCCTTGAAGATGTTGAATACCACCTACTCTTCATTAACTTTCATGATCAATTCTCCTGTTGCTACATCAATCAAAGTTCTCCCAGTTGTCAGGAAGATCTGGTCATGATAATTGCGACATCCTTATCCTCTTCCATATCCAATGCTACAAAATCTACTAGATTACTCCTTTGGGAAAAATGTATAATTTGTCAGTCAGTTGCAACATCACAAAGGTTGGCTTTACTTCTTCCAATCCCAATCTTTTGTAAATAAATAGAGGCATTAAGTTGATACCAAACCTAAATCACATAGGGCATTATAGGAAAATTTTGGTTCAATGGAGCAAGCAATGGTGAATCTCTCTGGATCCTTCAGCTTTAGGGATACTTTCCTTTGTAGCACAACATTCAATTCCTTATTTAATGCTACTATTTCAAACTCCTCCAACTTTATTTTCTTTGAGAGAATCTACCTCATGAATTTGGCGTAGCTGGGCATTTGTTCCAAAGCTTCAACAAAGGGAATGTTTATTATCATCTTTCTAAAACTATTTAGGAACTCCTAAAATTTCTTGTCTTATTTTTCCTTTGCCGCCTTTGAGGAAAATGGAATCTTGGGAACATATTTTGGCATGGTTGGTGTAGGAGTTGGCTCTTGCACCTTTACTCATCCATCTTAATTTTCTTCCATGGATTGGCTATCAATTTTGTTCTTCACCTCCTATTTTGGGAACTATATAATGAAAATTTTTTTCCACTTCTTAACTCAATTGCATTGCAATCTTCTCTATTTTCTAGTCTTGGGACTTGAGTGTCACAAGGAAGTTTTCCAGGAGATCTATTGTTCAGAGCATTAGCCAATTATTCAATTTGGCTATCCAAGTTCTTCATGGATGCTTGTTGAGAATGCATTTGCTGCTGTTGGTTTTGCATGAACTGTATAACATTTCTTCCAAAGATAATTTCTTCTCAATGGGCTACTACATTCTGTTCTGTGCATTAGCCTGAAATCCTGGTGGAGCTTGCACTTGTACATAGGATTGAACTTGAGTTTGAAGCTTTTACTCACTGGGCTGATTTCCTCCCCATCCAAAATTAGGGTGATTTCTCCAACTAGAGTTGTAAGTGTTTGACTAGGGATTATCCTGGTTCCTATTGAAGTTACCAATGTAATTTATTGATCCTGCTCGCAAAGGACACTAATCCCAAGGATGGTCATGTCCACAACAATGACAAGACATTACTTGTGTCATCTGAGCATTAACCTAAGATTGAACTTTCAACATCTGTATATTTATATTCAATGCAGATACTTGTGCAGATAATGTGTTGAGGGCATCCATTTGAAGAATTCCTACTTAAGACTTCCTCACCATCTTGTCATACACCATTTGATGATGGTTAGATGTCAACTTTTCCATTAACTCATAAGCTTTTTCATAGGTTTTAGTTATAATGGATCCTCCACATGCTGCATCCACTATTGACTTGGTTTCGCTCATCGACCCATTGTAGAATGTCTGAATTTACACCCATAGTTGAATATGATGGTAGAGGCACTTCCTTAACAAATCCTTGATTATCTCCCATGTGTCATAAAAGAGGCATTGTCTGTCTAAACAAAAGATGTAATCTCATTCCTAAATTGTACAATCTATGAAGGTGAAAAGTACTTCAAAATAAATTTTCCGGTCATCTCTTCCCAAGTAGTGATTGAATTAGGTGTAAGATAATTAAACCACAAGTTGGCACTCCATTCAAAGACAAAGGGAGCAACTGAAGTTGATTGCATCTTCAGAGACTTGATATTGTTTGTATGAATCATGGGTAAACACAAAATTCAGCAAGTGCACATGGGGATCCTTACTTGGCAATCCATGAACTATCCAACTGACTACAACATTTGAAAAATCACAGTTTTTAGCTCAAAATTGTTTGCTAAAACTGGTAGTCTCATGATACTGAGGTTGAAATCCTCTAGTTATGGCAAAACAAGTTTTGCTAATGATCTGTTGTTGTTATCCTCTAGCTAGTTTTGAGGTGCTTGCCTTACTTGGTTTCCATATTTTGATTACCAAAAGCTTGTTCAAGAGGGTTCTGGTCCACTATATTTTGAATGCCAAAATATTGCTCTCTAATGTTTTATTTTCCGAAATTATGTTGATTGATATTCTAAGCCATGACTTGTCTCCTTTCTAGTTTGATCCTTTGACAAGTTTTTCTATCTCGGGGTCAAAAGGTATGAGATTTTCTATTTTCTGTTTGTCCAAATACTACCTATAATGAACGAAAACATACAACGAGTATACTAAAATACTAACACTAATTATAGAGAAAACAAATAAATCCCTGGCAATGGCACGTAAAACTTGTTGTGCAAATTTCAATGCATCACACAAGTGCATGCGTCAACCAAGTAATAGATTGGTGAGTAAAATATTGCTCCCAAGAAGATTTTTTGCTTTAACTTAATGTATAGTGTAATATTTAAGCTAGTTCCTTTATTGAAAGTAAGTGTAGAAAGTGTCACTGAGCTAAACAGATATAAAACTATTTTGACTAAAACACAAATTTAATGTAAATGATCAAAACTGAAGACAATAATGATAGTATTCTAAACTTATGTTATTGCAATCAAACTGATAAAATTCTTTCTAATGACAATGAGTCATGCAATTGGTAACTTTAATTAGTGTATGTTGTAAAGTAAAATTACTAGTCCTATCTAATCGTTTATGAATGATATTTGTAAAAGGCTTTCTCTACATATTATAATCTACTCTTTTACTAATTCTACATGTCCATGTAAACTAAACAAGCTTGGTGCATTGCGTTCAACTCCCTAATATGGATGCCTATGAAATCAAGTGCATGTCTACAAGCAGGTCGTTATAGAAACACCATTGAGATACCCTATTATTCTACATGTCTCATGCAAACTAAACAAGCTTGGTGCATTGCGTTCAACTCCTTAATATGGATGCCTATGAAATTAAGTGTATGTCTACCCAAGACTCATAAATTATTTCAAATAATGACATCAATAAATTCTCTATGTCTATGCAAACTCAAATCTCATGATCATACAAGGGTTAGCTACACCATTGAAGCTTTAAGAATAAAATTGAAATAATTGACACAATTACACACAAGGAGATAAATAATAACACTTTACATTATATTTCTACTAAGATCCATTTTCATCTAAATCTATACAAAATTATCCAATGAAAGGTTTAAGAAACTGTAAAACCCCAAAAAGAAATTATTCGGTTATTTTATTTAGGGTTTTTTAAAATGTTAGAACAAACTATAAATATTATTTAATTAAATATTGAAAAAAATCAATATTATAAATTATCAATTATGACTTTTAGCATATCGATACAATAATATTTATGGATGGTTTTAAATAAGTTTTATTTATTGATTTTTTTGGATTTAACACTCATTCGTATTAATTTATTAATTAGTTTTTTACTTTTCATTATCACACTAATGGTTGTGTTTAATATAGTTTTGTGTGATTACAGACTTTTCTATAAAATTTAATGTAATGACTTCTTCAAGTCCACACGTATTCTCCTATACAAAGGAGAATTCTATTGATGGAAAATGAAACATCAACTTGAGAGTTTGTGAGTACATTTAAAGGGAAGACTTTAGAGAAGTTTTATTCATATTATGATCGTGTGTCGTAGCTGTGGGTGCCTCATTAAAATTCCAGGTCTGTATAATTACTTGAAATGTTATATATTTCGATTTAGGAGTTTTGGTCAGCTTGAGTCCACATCCGATCACCATGTGCCGAGTGCAATTAGGGTCAAAGAATTGGCTCAGTCTGACACAAGGCAGTACCCTTAAAATTCTTGAAAGATTTAATACCTGCTCCGATGCCAAAAGGGGTGACAGGGTGCAATGGCGCAAGACGGCTCATTATGCACTTATGATACCGAGAAGGTGAGTAAATAACAAATATCGGTAACTATAGGCCGAGGGCCATGTAACGTGTGTGCGCATACATGGGATTGTAGCTGGATGGGCGGCCACCCACCCAACATATTAAGAGCTCAGCTATAAAAATCATGATTTTTATTACAAGACTCAAACCTAAATATTATGAAATAAATATAGATGAACCAATATGGTTGGTTATCAAGTCGACCGGTCATGGTTCGACTTAAGGTCACCTAGAAAATACCTATTCATGAATGGATGATGGGGTGTGAGAATTTAATGAAGGGGTTGTTGAACCTAGGAAATACCAATGGATGATGGGGTGTGAGAATTTAATGAAGGGGCTCGTTGAACCTAGAAAATACCAATGGATGATGGGGTGTGAGAATTTAATGAAGGGGCTCGTTGAAGTGTATATATATGCAGGAGGAGGGAGTATTTCATCCCTCATCTCCATCCCAGGCGACCTCCCCATTACTGTGTGAGTATTTCATCCCTCATCTTATTTGTTTCCATTAGGATTCTTACATGCAAGGTTTGTTGAAGACGCCCTGCCAAGTTGCTAGATCTCCAGCGTCTTATGCATGGGGTTCTTGTCGATTGCTTAGTTGTTTTGGAAATGGACATGTTAATAATTAAATTATCAATTAGATAATGGGGATTTGGATGGGGATAATTAATAATTAATTATCATTAGAATTGCTGAAAATTTAATAAGGAATGAAGACTAACATGAACTAATTACATCATTTAAAATTGATAGTATATTAGTCATGTAAGTTGCATGTAGGTTCATGCAAAATAAAATTATACTAATGTATAATTTTATGCCCTCATTCAGATTAGGGTTCACGGGTCACAGTCAGACGAAGTCACAAGTCAGGTACGTATAATAGGTAGAACATCGTACTTTCCTTGTTGGTAGCCTAGGTCGGCCTGAGCCCAGATTCGACCACCATGCACCGAGTGCAACCAGGGTCAAAGAACTGACTCAATCCGACACGGGGTCGTATTATGTACGTAAATTGTGTAATGCATCGACATTGTTTTGGAGTAGTGATAGTCACCCCATAAAAAGGCTACGGCCGGGGTGAGCGAGGCACAACGATTCCTCCATCGCACTGGAGTGCAGTGATAGCCTCCCCATAAAAAGGCTACGACCGGAGTGTGTGAGGCACTGGCACTAGAGTTGGCAGTGAGAGCTTCCCCACAAACGGGGCGTAGCATTCACCTGAGTGCAGTGATAGCCTCCCCATAAAAAGGCTACGGCTGGGGTGTGCGAGGCACTGGCACTAGAATTGGTAGTGAGAGCTTCCCCACAAACGGGGCGTAGCAATCACCCGAGTGCAGTGATAACTTCCCCACAAAAAGGCTACGGCCGGGGTGTGTGAGGCATTGACACTGGAGACGGTAGTGGTAGCCTCCCCACAAAAGGGCTACGGCCGGGGTGTGCGGATCACAGCGGATACCTCCTCCGCATTGTTTTGGACTATAGCGGAATCGCTCCACCGCATATTAAAATAAACATAAGGAAATAGTGGAATGTACTTGATTTGTTTTATCTATTATACTACTTAGTGTTGAAATCACTAACGCGGAATTGCCTCTGCAGGTGTGCAGATACGAAATTAGGTGATTGACAACCAGGGCATGGAGCAAAATAAATATGAGGACTCCTTTTATTTATTTGAGAAATAAGTGTGGTTACAGGGAAACGGTCTAAGACTATGGGATCTTTATATATATTTTTGTTTAAAAAAATGTTAGACATATTTGCTTAATTGTGAGTAACACCTGGCCAGCTAGGCCCACAATGTTGTGACAAATGGCTGGGTCGTTATATCAGCATAGGCTTATAATCACTAAAAGACGTAATTTAGATGATGTGGAATATATTAATTATTTCTTGTAATTATATGACTTAGTGTTTTTATCACTAACACAGAATTTCCTTCGCAGGTATGAGCATGGAAGGATGGGTAGAGTCAGGACAGCTGGAGGACTCTATTATTGGACTATTCTTTTCTCTAGATTGATTGCATGGTAGTAGGATTTTGGTTTGGTTCATGGGGCTCAGATTATTCTGAGCATTTATATATTAAATTTATTGTTGTGGATTTATTAAAAATCTTGAAAATTAATAGAAAATTAAGTTATATGAGACACTTAGTTTTATAGTAACATTGGCTCGTAGCTCAGAACGGGCTAGTCATTACAGTGGTATCATAGTTGTGTTTTCCACGGAACCATGTAAATCAATCATTACCTTATCATTACCTTGTTGAAAGTCTAAAAGTCCACTGTCTCAAGGGTAAAATTTCTTTTATATAAGAATTGATCATTCTTTTATAGAATTAATTTTCATTATTTTAGATGATAAATAATTATGGGTGTGCCACTTATGTATCATGCTAGGTGCACGTGATACTTAGCCAATGAGCGTATATGGGGATGTCTTTACAATCAAAGGTGCTATCTAAGTAGTATGGGTGGTATGGGACACCTGTGTGATATAGATAATAGTGTCATGGGACAGTGTGCCCCACTTTAACTATGCATATGAGTGGCAATGCTTAAATCAAGAAAAAAAACACCAAATTTTCTCCTCATGGCCCTATTATATTTTTTAGGACGAAAATTCCCAAGCTAGGGAGATTGTAAAACCAAGTGTATGCAAAATAATGACTATGCAAGAAACACCGTTGAGTTTATTAAGAAAAAGAATAAAATTGAAAGAGAAAGATAAGAGTTATGCAAATCCAGTGTGCTTGAGGTCTTTGCCCGAATCTGTTGGGCCCTTTGGGCCCCACCCAAGCTCCGAAACCACTGTTGGATCCTTCGGGCCCCCAAAAGAGACTTTAAACAACCAAAGGAAACTCACAATAGGTGTAACGGGTCTCTCTTAATCCAAAAACTAGCTCAAGGAATAAAACTTTCCCATTAGCCTATATACAAGTCACCAACATCATCCACGACTGATGTGGGATAAACCCAACAACTCCCCTTCACACATCGGGCATGGCCCGAAACCATCATCGTCTGGCACACTCCCCTTAAATCAGACGGCACCCACCTAGCAAACTCCTTTTCAAATCATCAGGTGGAACCCATGAAGGAAACATTCACAATCGACGTAGGCAAACCCAGCTCGAACTTAGCTCTGATACCACTTGTTGGGCCCTTTCGGCCCCCAACCAAGCTCTGATACCATTGTTGGACCCTTCAGGCCCCCAAAAGGGACTTTAAACAACCAAATGAAACTCGCAATAGGTGTCACGTGCCTCTCTTAATCCAAAAGCTAACTCAAGGAATAAGGCTTTCCCATTAGCCTATATACAAGTCACCAACATCATCCACGACCGATGTGGGATAAACCCAATAAAATCTTCTCTCTAGTCTCGTTCTCTTCTTTGTAGGTTGATTGACCCGACTTCTTCTTCTCAAGACTCAAGACTTTCTTCTCGGCACTCAAAAAATGTGAAGATCTAGAAGGACTCAAATCTAGAAATGGAGGAAAGATGACTTGTTCTTGATTATCCTCCTTTTTTTGCTCAAATATATATAGTGGGCAATGTGTTACTAAGTAAATTGAGGCAACTTACATGAAGCTTCCTAATCTTCAACTACTATAGAAATAATGTATTATCCACATATGAAACACAACTCTTTCATGGGGTAGCAAGGTGTTTATCCACAATATTAGACTTTGGAGCGTAGTGGAGTTGGTGAGAGTTATTCCTTGGGAATATCATCATTTGATCATATGGAAGTGTTGTACATGAGCATTTGTTGGTGTTGGGTCTATTTTTAAAAGGTTTGATCTTCAACAAATGCACCTAGAAGATGCATCCAATGGTCACAAGTGGTGGGCATGGTGTGATTAGGTAGAGTTGTCCATGGACATACGCAGCTTGGCATGCTGACATTTTGCAAGAATATTCCCTCCTTTTAGCAAGTTCTACTTGTGGTCCATTCTAAGATTAGAGGGTCCAAACATTGTTAGCCATCTTCCTGGTAGTTTCCTTTTGGAGACAAAAGCATGTGAATTAAAACAACAAACTCTTCCACGTGAAGGGATAACAACAAAGATGTTATATTTAATCAAAAAGTGATATATGTAAATGCTAGTATTAATCGTTGTATCAATCGTTACTGAAAACTCAAGTATATTAGCTAATCCGACTATAAAATGGGGCACATGCTTTGAAAAATAGACTTGGATCAAACAAAATTATAACTCTAATAGAGAGTTATCAATTTCCAATAAGGTGATTCTAAAACGATGCTTAAACCATTCCATGGATTATCTTTGGAAATTCTCTCTACTGCACATTGGACGTTTTACATCTTTGCCATTTAAAGGTATTGAAGCAGGTCTATGCTCGTTCATGCGCATCAAATGCATTTTTATTAAAACAGCATACTATGATCAATTGGTATGACTTGTCTATGATCCATGTAACATTGTTTTTGTCTGTATTTTAAGGACATTGAACATGTGTCATAATTGTAGTATCCTAGCACTTGACTATTAAGATCATTTAACAAACATATTAGTTTGCCTATGTAACTTACGACTACCAATAAATCATGACAAAATAACAAGTATCACCAATTCAGAACATATAGAGTGCAATATGTAGAATGCTAATACCAATTAAAAACCGTCACAAGTGCTGGCGAATGATATCAAACTATACAAGTGAATGAGTTTGAATTAAATAACTTACACAAATCACTAAATCAAACTTGTCTAACACAAGTACTTTGTATAAGACTAATAATCAAACACTTACATGCACAATAAAAAAACTAAAGCAACTCAACAAAGTAAAGAAAGTTAGGATAAGAAATCAAACACAAATAACACATAATTTTTAAAGAGGTTTGAGAATTCCTACTCCTCTCTCTCCTATCTCACCAAATCCTTTGGTTGGGTAGGTCTTTAAAATTTACTATGGCAAATACTTGTAAACTTATGAGAAACACTTGTTCATCTGCTAGCTTTCCATCGAGCCAAACAACAAGCACATTAGTCCCTTACAAGCTCTCCACCAATCCTAAGGCAACTAACAAATACTCTAACACTTTGAAGCAACATCACCAAAGCTAGACAAACCTCATAACACTTTCACACAATCTCCACCGATTGGTGAAAGCTCACTCACTCCAAGCAACCTTGGAGCTTACAAGATAACCTCACAAATATCAATCCTTTGATTTATTACAACATTCACACACAAAATGGCTCTTACAAATGATCACCGATCTCACAAACACTAGCATACTTTGCACAAAACTTTGATCTTGCACCCATCACTTTTGAATCACTTCATTAGCTTCTTTAGATTTCAAATGTTTCTCTAAGTCCTCTATTTGTAGCTAAGAGCATCCTCTCCCAGCCAAATGATTGGAAAATCTGAGATTTGATCTCACTTGAGTTCGGCCAATGGTCACATTTTATTTCCTCGAATCATTCAGTTGCCAAAGACCTTGTCAATCGATTCAAATCACTCCAATCCGCTTTCTGTTAGACCATGTGAAGTTTCTGCCAAAGTCCTTGAGTAGGAATCACCAACTCTTTGTACAAATCCTAATAATCTTTGATTGCCGAACATATTAGCAAAATCCTTTGAACACTATGTTCAGTTGCTAATCGATCTGTGGATAGTCAATTTTTATTACTTCCAGTACGATCAGTAGCCTATCGATCTGGTGATCTATCAGCCAAACTTTGTAACCAAGTAGAGTAAACTTCGAACTCTTGAAAATTTAACTCTAGGTGGTTGACAAAGCTTTTAAATATTTGATTTTCAACAATAATGACAATATGGGCATGTTAGTCTACCTATTGTAGCATATCAAGACAGCAAAGCATACCAAGGAAAATCACTCACTGTCCACAACAATATCAAACATATCTTAAAATTTTGGCTTGTTCACTGACCATAGGTATCTACATCATATTCCCAGAGTTGTTTTAAGTTCATCAATCAATGGTTTCAAATCCATATGAGCTCCAAGATATTTTGAGATAAGCAATGACAAAAACATATTTGGTTTTTTCGCACACATCCAGGGTGACAAGTTTTATAGCATGAGCAACACAGGTCGAGTGCTTTGTGAATTATTTTTAAAGCCAAAAGGATTGAAACCATCACTCACCAAACCTAGTCTCACCTGTCGTGGATCTAATACAAATGAGGGATACTTCTCATCTAATTTTTTCCAAGCTTTTGAATCAGCAGGATGCCTCATAACCGCATCTTCTATTCGACCTTCAACATGTCATCTCATATTTTTTGTTGTCTTAGAAGACAAAGCATCGTTGCAACCTTGGAATTAACAGAAAATGCATGATTGTTGGGCCTGCATGAATGTTTTTCTTTGAAGGTGTATCAATACTTGTAGCTTCATCTATTTTCTTCCACTTTGAAGTGTTACGCATGTGACATATGTCATCATCGGATACAACAATTTTGACATACATCAATTTTATTGTAATCAAGCCCTAGGTTCTTTATCATATTTTGGCTAAGTAAAATGATTCAGGCAATGTGTTGGTTTAGAGCTTGCTTTATAAAGACTAGTGAACATGCAATGCTGATTCCACATTGACACTTAATATGAAAGTGCCTAATAATAAAAACAATTTTGAGAACTTGTATCTGGGATAAAGTTCTTGTTCGGCATTTACCACGAAATCATAGAACACCTTTGTGCTAGGGATTATATTATTAATGTTCGAATCCGTATCTATTTGTTCCTCAAACCCAAATGCATCATAGACTAAATTTTGTACTTCTCGCAGTTCCCCATTCCCTTGTAAGTTTGTCATGTATGGTTTCTCTCCATGGAGCCGCTATACTTTATATCCCACATTATTCTTGATTTATTGTAGTGATATTCTACATCTTTTGGACTATGCCAGTTCACATTCCCACATTTTTGACGAGGACATCTCATCACTTCCTGATGAACCACTGCATGATTGGATGTAACAAACTCAACAAATATTTGTACGCCATTTATATACTCAGGCTGACCAATGCCTCTATTCATCCAAGTCTTGTCTACTCTTGTTTCTTTTCCATACTGAATAATTTCTTATTAAAACAAAGAACACTAGGATAGGTAATTACTTAATTTAAATTATTTTTATGGGGAAAGGAACCGTAAAATTATTTCTTAATAAACCATATATGAAATAGGCACAAGAATATCATATTTTACATACTTTCTAATAAAAAATTATACAAAAAGGCTTTTTTTACTTAATTTAGCTTAACTTTGTAATTTAGTTTTTCTCCCAGAGCACACACGGCTATGAACAATTTAAAATTAATAATATTAGGACCTATAATTTTAATGTGCAAGTTTTCTAAATGTAAATATCAAAATTAACTTAGTTTATAATCCTAAACAATTTAGATGTCAATTGATTATGTTTATTTTTACTTTTTGATTTAAAAATTGTTAAATTTAAAGCACAATTGTTAAACTTTAATTTTAAGATTTTCAATAATATTATTAATTCTAAAATTGATAAATTAAATCTTCTTGAGTATCCTAGTTGCTTAGTTTAGATTTCTTATTGAAAAAATTACTCCTAAATCCTATGTAATTAAAATTATTAAACTTGATATTAATCCCAATCAAGGTAAAAATTTTAAATAATGTCATAATCTAGTATGAAAGTCTCGCTTATTTGATATGACTTGTGTACATATTATGATGTACTTTACATTATTTATCTTTTTACAATCTTTGAGATTTTGTCAATATTTGTATATTATTAAATCCCAATTTTAATTTATTTTTGTTACATTTTATTTTTTAGTAACATTTATACGGCCCTTATAATTAATCTTCCAAAATAAATAATTTTTAAACGTTATAAATTCACTAAGAATAATAAAAAATTGTTTTACAATGAAATTATGTTAATGCAAATTTTTTATTTTAGATTATTTGAAGCTTCTTATTAAAAACCATAAAATAAAGTACTTTCAATTACAATATTCAAACTATTAACAAGTGTAACGACCAAATTCTAACATGCACAATACCTATATTAGATTAGCGCCATCTCCTAAGGCACATGCATAAATATTAATAATCAACACAACAAAATAATTATATTGAGCCGATCGTACTTGTGTCTATAAAACCTTAAAAATCCACGTACATTACAAGTCATGTAAGTACCTCTGAGCAAAAGTCAGTTATTATGTTTTATTAAACATGCAAATAACAGAAATAGAATCTTAATCACTGAGTCTTCTCATCCTATAAATCTAAAACTCTTTTCTACCTGTGTACAAAGTAAACTTTGTCTACTTTGTAACTTGCTAATAAGGTATTGAACCCACTACTTCATATGTAGTAAACATAATAAAAAATATGTTTAAACTGTATTCGATTAAAAATAATAAAAAACTAAATAAACATAATCCATACATAGCTAATTTACGCATAACATTCACGACTTGAATTAACTTAACTTTAGCGAACTAAAATAATCTAGTAGCAAACTAATACTTAATTTGGAAGTAGCATAGTATACTATCATTTATTATATAGTAACATAGCATAAAACAGGTCAAAATTTAACTTACTAATTATTTGATTTCATTGTGAAACTATTAGTAAGCTAACTTTGATAGTAAATTGAAAACATGTTGACTAGTCCTTATGACATAGCTCACATTTGATTAATTAGATATTGCTTGTTACATAGCTATTAGAAAATAAATAGACTTGCCCTTTTGATGTAACCTTAGAAAACTAAAAACATGTAGACTATTCATTTCAATGTAGTCTTACATTCATTTAGAAACAATTAACTAACACTTGTGGCATAGTTATTTTAAAACCAAAATCACATAAAAAATAGAGTTTTGCCCTTGTGATAGTTTTCGAGCATAGCATCATAACCTGTAGCATCATAACCTGCATATTTGGGTTCCATTGAAAAACCACTAATGATTAGTAGCTGTTGGGTTTATCCCACATCATGTTTATAGATAACTAGTGACTTATATATAGGGTAATGGGAAAACCTTATTCCTTAAGTTAGTTTTTAGATTAAAAGAGGTCTGTGACACTTAGTGTAAGTTTCTTTTAGGGGCCCATAGGGCCCAACAATAGAGTCGTTAAGACAATAGTTATTATTTAATGATTCAGGACTTTGCCTAAGGGCAATTGCCCCAAAACCAAGGTAATTTGAAAACTACCTGTACTTTGACATAACAAACTAGGGAAGCCTTGTTCCCCACAACATACGTTAAATCATTATAACATAACTTAACATGATAACATGTTAAAAACATAAAATATTCACATAATCCGTCTAATCATGTATAAACATAGAGCATCTCAAAACTCCCCAAATATGAATAAACATGGAGGTGGATTGTTGCTTGATCTATGTTCTATAAATCATTATAACATAACTTAACATGATAACATGTTAAAAACATAAAATATTCACATAATCCGTCTAATCATGTATAAACATAGAGCATCTCAAAACTCCCCAAATATGAATAAACATGGAGGTGGATTGTTGCTTGATCTATGTTCTATGTCAATTGATGGTCCTCCCCGATTGAACAATAATATATAGTTATATTAACAGGTCTAGCCTACTTACATCTACATTATAACATGCTGCTCATACAACATACAAATAGCATATATAACATGCATACTACATCATACAAGTATCATACAATCATTAACTATTTACAAACATAACATCCATAACATCAATAAAACATAAAATTAGGACTTAAACCCTTGAATTTAAAAATGGATACCTCCCTGGATACTTAACTAAACCTTCTAAAATTTTTATAGGTAGAAACTAGAGATCATGATGGTCATAACTTAAAAAGAATCATTTAAATCCGAGTTCTACAGCAAAAGTCATAATCATTTTAAGATAAGTACGCAGAATAGATAAATAAGGGTTGTAGCGTCGTGGCGCTCGGCACCCTAGCTATGGGCACAATGGCACTGCATCGAGCCCATGACTATATTTTCGTTTTCCCAAAGCCGCAATGCTCGTGCTTAGAGTTGTTGGCATTGCGACGAAACCCTAATTTCTCTTGGTATTTCTTAAGTAGATGAGCAACATATAATTTATAAACTTTTTCTTAAACATGCAATAAATCATACAAACAATCCTAATTCATTGTTTTATATTATGATTTGCTTAATTATCATAATAACCGCTTGTTTAAACATCAAAACAAGGCATCAAATTGAATTTTCAATTTCAAAATTGTAGTTTCTACCTATTTCTTCCACAAAACTTGAATAAAACACAACTTGCACCAAAATCATAGACAAATCAATTCAATAAAAGATAATAACCTATGATATGCATGCATGAACACCATTAAATTACTTTTTAGGTTTTAATTACTAACTTTTAATCTCTTTGATTCCTTCTTAAAAGACAAAACCCTAGTGCTCCTTTCATAAAAAACTAGGGAGAATACGATCCAATCTCGCCAAAACTTGAAGAATGAAGGGTTACAACACGTTTTCTCCACCAAGGAACCAAGGAAGAGGGGAGAAGAGGGCATAGATGTTGCAGCCACAAGGAGTGGAAGAGAGGGATGTGAATTATGATTTGGGAGAGGGAGATTGTCTGACTTATGTCCTTATATACCTCTTATTTGTCTTATGATCCAATTGCCTACTTTCTTATCCTCGTTGGAGAAACCCATTTACTTAGACCCTTAATTGTCTAAGCAACTAATACTCCTAACTAATTATACACAATCTAGAACACTTCGTCTAAGACGAGCATAGACCATGTCCTTGACCAAAATTTATTCGTAGGTATAATTTAAGTACAAAACCACTTTAAACGAGTGTGACTCCACTTATATTAACTTATCGGTTAATGTTAAGTACTTAACGAATTGGCTCACATGTAACCGTGTTTAACTTGTTACCCAAGCTCTTCCTTTTGCCGTTTACTTATTAACTTGTTTCTTTTTGACCGATCAAACCTTTATAAACAGGTTCTTTAATATCGTATTTCGATCAAGAAAATATCTTCTCTATAACATATAACGTTATTATTTTCAATAGACAAAGAGTTCAGTTAATACTGTTTGTCCAAAAGAAATATATTGTCCATATACCACATTATGGATTCGTCACAAAAGTCAGACTTGATTTTTATCTTGTTGAATTCCTTTAAGGGTATAGTTTCATTCCTCCAAAATCCAGGGTTTTCAAATTTGTATTTCATAAATTATCAACTTTTGAATATTACGTACTCAATCTGTCCAGATTTTAAACTTAGAATTTCTGCCTGGGATTACAACAAGCAAGGAACTTGCATTTCAAACAAAAGGAAACAAATAGGCTTTGGACTCAACTGTGATAAAATTCTGGCCATGATCACGGCCAGGTAACCCTTGTCTTTCCTGGCAACAAGCGCGTCCAGGCATTGAAGGAAAGGAGACTCCTTGCCTTTCCAGTCAATTAGGCCGGGATGTCCACTCCAAGACTCACGCAGGGCGGCCTTCAATCATGATCAAAGCAGGATTTCACAAAATGGGGGAAAAAAACCCTTTTAGGGCTTAACAAGTCAGACATCAAAATTGATTTGAAAAAAATATTGTCAACAATATAAATAACAAATAACCAAGATTAAAAAGAAAAATAAATAAGTTCTTGTTGTTAATTAAAGCTTGTTTTTTCTTCAATTGGGAGAGGAAACGAACAAGAGAGAATAAATATGGAGAGGAACAATGAACAAGAGGAGGCGATGAAAAAAATTAGCGTTAAAAACAAAATAGGGTAAACTGGATCCTATTGGACTTATAATTTGATAAATCTCCTCTCAACATTTTTTAATTTTTTGTGGGTATTGGACCCTGAGTCCACATTCAATTTTAATAATGTGGACATTAATGTAATATATTCCCATAATTATATTAACGATGGACTTAAAATATTTTCAATGCCCATATCTAATTTCTTGTAGAAAAAAATAGTATATATCCACATGTTTTTAATGTAGGAATTAAATAATGTGGGCTCGAATGAAATATTTTTTAGTGTTTGGGAAGCTCTAGTCTCGAGTCAAGTACTAGACCCCCTGAAATCAAGATAGTTGCCCCGACTATCTATCTGTTGGGGAAGGACATAATATCGTTGCCAGTTCTAATCTTCAAAAGCTATTCTATATAAGAGAAATTAACATTCAAGAAGAACGCATTGCACCATGTTTAAAGATTTTTTAAGATGGTAGGAAAGATGCCATGGGGGAGAAGATTGAAATTCACTCACTTTTACTTATCGTCCTTACAATTCCAACAATCCAATTGTCAAAACTCTCAAACAACACCTTGTTTTTTCTTTTCTTTCTTTTCTATTTCCTTCCAAAGCTTAAGTTAACACATTGTTGCCACGAGTAGAATGGAATTTTTACCGTAAGCGACTAAAAGTTCTCTGGTGTAATTTTGTCCATGTCAACAGGCTGTATAGGCGTACGTACAAATTCCCTCGCACTAGACCCATAACACATCCATGCTCAAATAAAGAAGAAAGTATGATTTTTTTCTAAGCATCCCCAATATAAACATTTATTTGTTGAAAAAAATACTTATTCGTAACACACGAAAAAGTAAGCAATTTTGGTTCAAAAACATGCGAAAGACAAAAATAACTCAGCAAAATTTCTAGCTTATTCTTATGTTACGTATGAGGGATGTCTGATTTTCCTTTCACTGAAATCATTTTTGTATAAGAAACTTTCATAACCTAGCGAATATCATGTTTTCTTCTTTCAAATTTTCATGCCAAGAAAACATTCAAAATGAAAAAAGTGAAATTATCTACTTCAGTCGACCAATATACGCAGACTATCAATTTGAAAAGTCTGCCATCATTCATTTGCCACAACTATTTATTGTGACTGAAGTGGAAGCGTAAAAAAGGAAAAAATTAGACAAGTGCTTAGCTTACTCCAAGCGAAATGTAAAAATGTTTGTTACAGTTGTTTTATCCATAATCACAAAATAATAGGAGCAAGTGAAACAAGTATTATTATGAGAGACTAAAATAAGAAAGTTAAAAACAAAAATTACTAGATCATGTACCTTGAACTTTTGACCAAGAACAAACAAATAGCGTGCATAAACAGGATGAAATGATTGAGTCAAAAAAAGGGCATCAGACGTACCGATCGCAGGCGTTGGAAAATTACGAAAACACCTTTTGTAACCTTCGTTTTATCCTTGAAAACTTAACTTTTTGTGCTTTTGATATGACAACCATTTATCCTAGCACATAACATGCGTAATTTTGAGACAAACAATATTAATATTCACGAGTCTCACTCATCCCATGGTTCAATTTTCTACGGAAGAAAAACAATTGAAAACTTTCGTGGCCCAAACAGTTAATACTTCATTGATGTCGCTCCTTGTTCTTATTCTTCCACCCTTTTTCCTAATCCCCAACTTTTCCTTTCCATTTGTTATCTATTTCCATTTCATCAGCTTTTTGTTATAATAAAAGTAAATATAAGTAGAAATAAATAAATTGTCTCTGTGTTTTAGTCTTTTCACTTAACAAGTATTTAGGCCTATTCCCTTCAGTGATCACAACACATGTTTACAACTCTTGAGACAGAACTTCTAAGATCGATCGCATTGGAATTTGTTGCGAAAGTCCAATTTCAAATGCGTAATTTTTGATAACTTCAGCTGAATGTAAAGGGAGAAATTAAATACTTGCATACAAGAGTAATTGATCAGAGAGACTTCAAAAAGAACACAATCCTAATTCCGATGCTCGGCATATTTTAAAAGTTACTGTGGAGGAGAGTGTAAAATGCCGACATACTCAAAGTTCCTCGTCTCGCTATAAATTTATGGCTAACAAGAGCATTTCAAAATCACGTAACTGACTATTAAAAAATTCAAACAAATATAGATAGTCCTCCAACCGAGGCTACATATATCCTCAAAATGAAGCACTAGTATTATTTGTACTTTCTGATGCAGGTGGACTTGGGTGATGACTACTTGGAGCGCCATTTGAGGTCGGAGTTGTTGATGAGCGGACAATAAGATTTGGAGCACCGGTGGAAGAGTAATGACAGTCGAAGTAGTAGAATAGCTTAGATGAGAGGTTTAAAATATTTATCAAAAAGGAAATTTTTAGCTTTTTTTAAAAAATATTGTGTGTATATTACGAAAATAGGGTCATTTGAGAACTTATTTATAAAGCGGGAAATTTTTTAAATGTTTATGAAAAAGGAAATTTTTCAAAAAATACCCGTTTTAATCCTATTTTTGTTTTCATTTTCTTTTTGAAAAATAGATTCAATGGTCATCATAGTTGCCTGCATATTATTTCTACTGCTATTTTCGCAACACCAAGAATAATTAAAGACCCGTTATATCTGGCGAGGATGGCCATACTTGACCAAATTCGAGAAGAGTTTAGCGATCTAATAAAGGTTTCATCAATTGGCCAATTTTGGCCGAGACGACTAAAACCCAAATAGAGCTAGCTGGATTGTGTCTCAACGATTAGATCTAGCCAGGTCAGAGTACCATCACAGCAATAAGGGTGGCATTTACTTAATTCTTTTTTAAAAAATTAGCCCAAAAAATCAGAGATGTCATTTCTCAAAAATATCTCTTTTTTGAAAATATTTTTCTTTGTTCCCTACTTTCATAAATAACCTCCCAACACCTTTTTTTAGTAAAAAACTCTATATATTTTTCTATACTTGCAACTAATATTTTTCGGGTGGTATGCAAAGTAAGATTTATGTCCCAATAAAGGCAGAATTCATTCCGAGTTTGGGTTAAAAATAAATAAATATCAAACTCATATAATATAACCGGAGTTGGTAAAATCTTGGTTAGAGCTTGAATCACTTACCCCGCCATTCTAATTGAAGCTTTGCCGGATATGGCCGACTTGCTTTGATAACATTTGAGCACGAAACTTTGTCTTAAATTGCTAATATATTAATCACAAAAGCAACATTCATGAACTTGCATTAATCTACTAGTCAAAAATTGGTCATCAACGACTAAAAGTCTGATCAGTGAAGATCATAAATCTAGTTGATGATAAGCTTTGCGGCCGGATTTGCGGCTGCCAAATCCTATCATAGTAGGGGAGTTTCTGATAAAATTTGCCACAGGAATGAAATTCGGTCACAAATGAAGCAACCAGAGATTCTATTTCAATTAGGTTTCTAAATTAGATCAATGTAGCGGTCACAATACCGATTACAAATTATTTCTAACCGGGTTTCTGGTTGCAAATTCAGTTCAAATTCGGTTCCTAACTGGTTTCTTTACCGCTGTTAAAGTTTTGTGACTGGGCTTCAGTCGTAAGTGGAAGCAGATTGATCACAACCTAGTTGCAAAATAACTTGAAAAAATATAATCAAAATTACATTTAAAATTCAATAAAATATTCGTCATACATGAAATATAAATAAAATGTCTAATAAAAAGAAAACTATACATCTATATCAAGGGAGAGGCAAAAAGATCACGAGGTAGCGTATATGGGTCACAATCAATAGGGTCACAATGCTGGTCTCTACATAGTGTCATCATATGGCAAAGCATTTGAACATCCAACAGTAATGGATTGGACAAGCCGGTCATCTCTGCTCTGAGCCTCTTCTCTCAGTTGTCAATCTTTCTTGTCAAGAAGCTGGGTAAGCTAGCTATTCCGAGCCTAAGACTTTGCCCCTCATGTCCTCCCTCATCCTTGTGATCTCTGTTTATCTATCTTCTTTGCAGGTCTCTGATTCCTCTAAGTGGTGGTGGAAAGACTCGTCAGGCTGAGGAGTCTAGCTCATCGTACCAACACCGGAACCATCATCGTCAGCTTGATAAGAAATGGATCCACATGACTCGGGAGAAAGGTAGCATTGTAAAGCCCGTAACTTAAGTCAAAGTTTTATATTAACAAATTAGTCGGTTCAGTCGTTGGTTTGAGTCAAGTCAGCTTCACGACACGCATGCTAAGCTGAGGCTAGCCGTGTGTTATGAGCGATGTGGGTCAAGTGTACCTGAGTATATGATGATAACGTCAGAAAAATAATGAGAAATGTGTTATTAGAGTATATGACACTATGAAATTATTTTTGATGTATTTGTTCATCGATTTGTTTTTAAGCCAAATAACGCATTAGGACACTTTATATAGAAATTCAGGTGGGTTATGAGTTATAGAACATATCATTTTGAAGTTATTGAGTGTATTATATTTTATGGTATTTTTCTTTTTTGTGGGTTTTTAGAATTTATTAGGAGTTAGTTATTATTTTTTACTCGAGTCGGACTCGAGTCAACTTTTATTTTCAAGAATGCCACCCAAAACCCTCCCCCCGACGTTGTGCCCTTGCACTATGCTCTTGACACCGATTTTGCCTCCGGCCACTCCCTCAGCCATTGTCGCCCCTTCAACCCCAGACGCCTTTCACCCCACTTTGTGTCATCATCGAGACACCGCCCAAGGCCAACCAGGAGGCCAAGAAACTCGTACTGTCCGATGGCCGCCTGCCGTCGCCCTCATCATCACCGTAGTTGTGTTGAGCTGGCCGAACCAGTGCCGCCCCACAACCCCAACTACATTGCCGAAAAAGTTGTCAGAAAATGGCCGAAAAACTAGGGGAAAATCGTTGGAAACTGCCAAAAAATTGAATTTGTTGGAATTCGCCGAAAATCACCCGATTTTTGCTAGATTCATCCAACCAAACCCGAGCAAACTTCAGATACCGCCGGGTGCCAAATTCAAGTCCTAAACCTCTCGAAAAACCCTAGTGACTCGCCACTCACAAACGACACGAGGTATAATTACCTTAAATCTAATTAATTAAAATTATTAATTATTAGTACAACATGTTAGGATTTGATTTATTGACGTGATAAAAATATTTTAATTGTAAATAAAATGAATTGTATGATTTAAATTGTATTGAATGAATGTTAATGACCTAATTAGGTAAGTTATGTATAAGTTTCTAATTAACTGCACTGTAATTTAGCATATCATGACATGATTTGATGTGAATAGGGTTAATGAATGTATTGTTTAGGATGTGTGAATGCATCATTTAGATAGTGGGCATTAACGTATAGATTTAATGTATTGGTGTAGAGTAAGACCTCACAGTCTAAGCTCGAAAACACAATTGGAGCTTCTACCACGTCCGTTTAAAACTCACTTCTGGTTTGACCTTGTCACTTTACCATTCAATCGTATGAATTTCTGGGCTAATAATCCTCGAGGATGAGATCCCTCTAGTTTGTTTTTAAAAACTTAGATTCAGATCAAGATATCTTCAGGCCTAGTATATTATAATCCCTACCCAAACTTATGTATATATACTTTTCTTGATTTTCCAGTGAGATGTGACATAAGGGGAAAGTCAACTCACACGTGCCGCGAATAGTCACGTGTTAGTCAAAGCGGGCCAGGATTGGTGAGCGGGTTGTTCCATTCCCAAGGGATCCTGACAACTCAACCTTTGAGTTCCTCAAACCCACCCAGAGAAGTGTGGAGGATTACGGGTAATGCAATGCAACACATGTCTGGACTTGTGGATTCAAAGGGCATTGAAAGTGCCTCCCTGTGAGTACTTGGCCTTTGTGCTCAGGGTGTGGAGTGATAAAGAGGATGAAGAGGGCTTTAAGAGAATTGATTTTCCCATACGAGGGATAGTTTAAAAATACTAAGGCATCTAACAAGTAAGAATGAGACACTGTCAAGCTAAGGTTGACAGCTTCTGATTAGTGCCCTTCAGAGAGATTCTAATGCAAAAGTATATGATTGATTTTGTTTAACATGAGAGTCAACTTTCCTCTACCAGTTTGATTATTAGTTATTTCTAAACTAGTAACACTCATTATGGACATTTTCGTATTGCATATATAGATGAGAACCTGAATGACTGAGTGCTGTCGGGACTGCAGAGCAACAATGATGCACCGTACACACATGTACTTGTTGAATGAAATGGAAATTGTAGTGTGATGAATTTCTGTGAATTATGTGGATAAATGATATGATGTCTGATTGCAGGAGTTGTTGTGTGAAACTAGGATATGATATGTGTGTTAATTATCATGAATGGAATTGAACAAGATAAGCTAATGGGATTGAGACCCAATGTAACAAGTTAAAGATGATTATACTGTGAATGTTGTGTGAAAGATATGATACTTTAGCAGTGTTTTATGTTTTATTGTTATATATATATATATATATATATATATATATATAATTTATCGTTAATAGGGTGGTCCCTATTGCACTTTTAGGGGAGACTCTATCAGTTTTGTTTTAAAAATCGTTGTTTTTTGAACTTTTAACCGGTTTGCTTTGTTTTGAATATGAATGACATATCATATCATGCATCTAGAATAACGTTAGAGCCTAACCATCTCATCCATGTATTGAAAGGTTGCATCACCATCTTGAGATGTTGAGGCTAGATTTGAGTTGGCTTAATTGAATTAAGTAGATTAGTAAATAGTTCAGTCGTTGGTAGCATTTTTGATTCGATTCACAAGTGAGCCAAATTGGGTTGTTGTAGTCTTGGTGTCAAAGCTAACCCTTAGTTGATTAAGATGGTAGATGTAATTATAAGTTACATAAGTGCAAAAGCTGCTCTGAGTTGTGCTGATAGTTATATTTCTGTTTTATTATTTTTGTAAGCAGATTTTCTTACCAATTGGTAGTGTGATAGTGTGTTCCGGTTAGAGCAGTGACTACTAGTAGAAAGGTGAGATAGACTCACAGGACACATATTAGGATCCCCATCCCTTCCTTGCCCAGACAGGACAGTCACAGCCATTGTCACAGTGACACAAGGAATACCATGCCACCAGGAGAGGCCAACATGGTAGTCTCAGTTGGTCGTTGTAGTGAGAGTCATTACCATGACAGTCACCACAGTAGCAGTAGTTGACAGGAGAGAAATGCAATGATTGCCATATTGGTTGAGGCTCACATACAAATACAGTAAAACCAAGAGGAATTCAGGAGAGTGCTCAGAGAGATAACCCTCTTGGTAGCTAGAGCTAAGAAGATACAAGCAGTGGATGACGAGGTAGGAGGAGAGCTAGCAGTTCCCATGAGCCCTCCGTTGCCGTGTCCTCCACCATTGCAACAGAGGACTACTCTAACAACGACTCCTCTCTTTGCCCCATTTCAAGCAGGAATGGGCCCAGATGTCAGTGGACCCATAGTAGTAGGTAACAACATACTACAGTAGAAGTAGAGCTGCAAGATTTGATAGTGTACCAGCAGGTACAAGAGTACACTTTTTGTAGTGTGGGCTAAGAGAATGATCTAATAGATTAGTTGAGGCAAGAAATTTGGAAATGTGGCGGTATGAAAAGTTCATGAAAAATGGTGGATAACCATTCTTTGGAAAGATGAATGCAGAGGAAGCTTTCTTGTGGATCTCATCAACTATCAGTGCATTTGGAAGCATAACATGTCCGATGTAGCACTGAGTACGGATCATTACAGGAGCTTTCCAAGATGAAACTAGAATACAATGAGATTCAGCCATGGGTTCCATGTTTGCCCACCAACAACCTCAAGACATCACCTGGGAAGAATTTGGAGCGGCATTAGATGAGAAGTATTTTCCACCAAATGTCAGGAAGAGAAAGGAACGAGAATTTTAGACACTGAAATAGGGTCCTATGACAATGGTACAATATGAAATGAGATTCAGAGCTCTGGAAAGGTTTAGCTACCTGACCTCACCAAGACTTTGACCAGAGACAACAACATCCAAGGCCATATTAGCCATAACAAGGAGCACAAGAAAGGCATCGAAAAGATACACCGATTGCCATGAGGGCTATGGCTGGCTAGGTTCAGGACAATAGACCACCTTTCTGTTAGATTTGCAAACGTTGTCATGGAGGTGAGTGGAAAGTAGACATGAACACATGCTTTAATTGCGGTCAGCAAGAACATTGACCCGCCAAGTGTAGAGCAGGCACTAACGCATGCTACAGTTGCGGTCAACCAGGGCATAGAGCAGCAGACTGTCTAATGAGCCAATGCCAATAGTTAACACTCCTAGCACCTTAACAGAGACTTACACTTCTAGCTCCCCAACATCAGTAACAGCAAAGAGGTCAACAGGGTCAAGGTTGAGGCTAGAGAAGAGGAGACCAATAGCCACTGAGACAGTAGTAGAAGGAACAGAAGCTGAGAAGGGAACATGGCTGCAGGGTAGACTAGAAACCAAAGTGGTAGACAAGAGACATCGCTAGCTTAGGATCAGAGGGTCAAAATCAGGTGGTAATATCAACAGGACCTCTTGCCCTAGCAGAATAGCAACCAGTAACAATGTATGTAGCCACAGTGGCAGAGGCACTTGAGGACACAACAATCGTGATAGGTACACTTTCAATAGGCTTTGTACCTGCACGAGTGTTATTCGATTTTGGCTGCACACATTCCTATATATCATATACACACACAAGTATAATTGGACGTAAGATAGAAGAATTAGGACATTCACTATTAGTGTCCAATCCTGCCGGTAGTGCTATAGCTATGGGCGAATGTGTACAAAATGTCCTATTGAGATTCAACAGCGACAACTTATAGTTGATTTAATATTTTTCAAGCTACAAGAATTTGATGTGATATTTGGAATGAATTGAATGTCTAAGCAAAGCGTCATGATAGATTCTTGAAAAAACGGTGACTTTCTGCAACGTTAGACACCACTTTTTCTTCTAGGGTCAAGAGATGGAGAGCAAGGATGGATATCCTATCAGAATGCAGTGAGACATCTAGACGGAGATAGTGAACTAATGATGACAATAGTAGTATTGGCTAAGTATAGTGGTTCAAGGGATAAAATGAACATTGAGAAGATTCCAGTGGACAGAGAATTTGTTGATGTATTTCTAGATGAGATTACTCGATTGTCGCCAGACAGAGAAGTATATCTCACCATTGAGTTGATGTCAGACATAGCACTGATGTCTAGGGTTCTGTACAGAATAACACCCTTTGAACTCAAGGAACAGTTATAGACACTGTTGGATCCAGAGTTCATCAGACCAAGTGTCTCTCTGTGGGCTACACCAGTGCTATTTGTGAGGAAGAAGGATAAAAACATGCGTTTATGCATCAATTATAGGATGCTGAACCATGCAACTATTAAGAATAGATACCCTCTTCCTCGCATTAATGATCTATTCGACAAGTTGAGGTCAGCAGTCATGTTCTTGAAGATCGATTTGAAGTATAGGATACTACCAGTGAAGATTAGAACAGAAGACATCCCAAAGACTGCATTTGAGACCAGATATAGCTATTACAAGTTTTTGGTTATGCCTTTTGAATTGACCAATGCTCGAGTAGCATTTATTGACTTGATGAACAGAATGTTTAGTCAATACTTGGACCAATTTATGATTGTCTTTGTAGACAACATATTAGTATACTCTTCTTCCAAGGAAGAGCATGAGCAAACCTAAGGATACTAGTGCAGACACTGAGAAAGTACAAGTTGTATGGAAAGTTTTTGAAGTGGAGTTTTTGTCTCTCAAAAGTGAATTTCTTATCCATATCATCTCAGCAACAGGATTGGTAGTAGTTTCAGTGACTCAACATGGTACAAGCCAGAGACAATTGGTCGGAATGATGGCACGACTGACCATTCAGCCAAGTGTGCTTGAATAGATCAGGGTTGCACATGAGGTGGAAAAATGGTTGAGTTAGTGGCTGGAATAGGGAAAACACAAGGAATTAGCCAGAGATGTAAATGGGTTAGTCAAACTTAGAGGTTGACTATATGTGACAAACGTTCCATAGTATCTCCGACTTTGAAGTATGATTCTTTAAGCGGTTCACAGTTTGCGATGTGCAGTGCATTTAGGTGGTGTGAAGATGTACCACGATGTGTGACAAACTTATTGGTGGCCAGGAATGAAGAGAGAGGTGTACAATATAGTTGTCAGATGCTTGGTGTGTCAATAAGTGAAAGTCAAGCACGTACATCTAGGTGGAACACAACAGCCATTGGAAACCATAGAATGGAAGTGGGAGAGCATAGCATACAACTTTATAGTTAGTTTGCTTAGGACCCGCCAACAGAAGGATGCTAGTTGGGTCATAGCAGATCAAATCACAAAGAGCACACGCTTCACACCAATCAGAATGAATTATCCATTGACTACTTTGGCTATGCTGTATAGGGAACAAATAGTAAGACTACATGGAGTGCCACAGAAGATCATATCAGACAAGGATTCAAGGTTCACATCCCTATTTTGGAAAGCTTTCCAGATAGCTATAGGCACTGAGATGAGATTTAACAGGCCTTTCATCCTCAGTCAGATGGGCAGACTGAGAGAACCATACAGATAATAGAGGATTTGCTCCAAGCATGCATTATGGACTTCGAAGGAAGTTGGGAAGAGCATTTATCTCTAGTGGAGTTCTCTACAACAACAGTTATGAGGCCACAATAGGAATGACACCATTTAAAGCCCTTTATGGAAGATCATGTCGATCCCCACTATCTTGGGTACAAAGCAACGAACCAGTGGTAGTTGGGCATGAAATGATCGAGCAGACACAGGAGGTAGTGATGCAGATTAGGAAGAGAATGAAGTTAGCTCAAGATAGACAAAAAAACTATACCAATCAGCATAGACGTGAGGTTCATTTTGTGTTAAGAGATCACATTCTCTTGAGCGTCTCTCCGACTAAGGGAAACATGAGATGCGGGTTATGTGGGAAATTCAATCTGCTATATATCGGACCATTTGACATGATCGAGCACATTGGACTAGTGGCTTATAGGCTAGCATTGCCACCCCATCTATCAAGTATGCACAATGTCTTCCATGTGTCATTGTTGAAGGCGTACTATCCAAACAACTCTCATGCTATCAGTTTTAGAGATATAGAACTCCAATCAAACTTGACATATCCAGAAGATGTAGTCAAATTTGTGGATCGCCAAGTGAAAGTTCTCAAGAGGAAAGAAGTCCCTCTAGTGTTAGTGTAATGGACTTCGACGAGGAGTTGAAGAATCTACATGGGAATGTGAAGAAGAAATGAAGAAGAGATACCCAGAGTTATTCGAGCAACCAGCTTCACGACCAGATACTCCAGTTGTGACTTAGTTTTTCATATTATTGAAGAGTTTGAAACCTCCTTGGGTAAATTTTTGAGAATGAAATTTTTCTAAGGAGGGAAGGTTGTAAAACCCATGACTCGATTTAAAGTTTTACATTAGTAAAGCCAGTTTCATGACACGCGTGCTTAGCCAAGGCTAGTCGTGCGTTATCAGTGGTGAGGGTCAAGTGTACCCGAGTATATAATGATAATGTCAGAAAAATGATGAGAAATGTGTTATCAGAGTATATGATAGTATGCAATTATTTTTTTGATGTGTTAATCGTAGAATTATTTTTAGGCTGAATAATACATTAAGACATGTTATATAGCAGTTTGGGTGGGTTATTAGTTATAGAACATGTCATTTTGATGTTAATGAGAGAATTTTATTTTATGCTAATTTTCCATATTTTTATGGATTTTTTAAGAATTCATTAGGAGTTAGTTATTATTTTTAACTAGAGTTGGAGTCAAATCAGCTTTTATTACAAGAATGCCACCCCAAACCACCCCAACATTTTCTCTCCGAACCCCAATCGCTGCCCTTATCCTTGCTGCCAACGCTGCCTTTGGTCGCTACACCACTGCCAATCGATGCTAATCAACTCCATCAAAGCTCTTCTAGTCATCCCCCATCTTCCTTGCCGCTGCGTGGCCTCCACAAAGTCCCAATGCTGCACCCTTGCATCACACTTTTGACACCAATTCTGTCACTGGCCACGTTGCTTTGCTGTTGTCGTGCCACCGTCTCCATCCCTTTGACCCGAAACTCCTTTCCCCCACACTGCGCCATCGCCAAGACCAGCACAAGGCCGATTAGGTGACCAAGCGACTCTGACTGACCCAAGGCCGTGGCCGTCACCATCACCATCATCGTGGTTGTGTCGATCTTGCCGAGCTAGTGCCGATCCATAGCCCCAACCACCTATAACACTCCATTTCGGTTCACCTGTGAACCAAACCAAAAATGCTATAGGCGACCAAACCATTAGCTAATCTACTTGATTCGGTTAAGCCGACGCAGATCTAACCTTAGTGTCTCAAGATGATAATGCTAGCATACAATGTATGGATGAGATGCTTAGGTTTTAATGTTGTTCTAAATGAATGCTATGATATACAATTATATTCAAAACAAAACAAACACGTAAAAAGTTTGAAAAATAAATATTTTTAAAACAAAATAGACAGAGTCTCCCCTAAAAGTGTAATAGGGACCACCCTGTCAAAAACAAATATAATATATGGACAACAATAGAAATAGCAAACATAGCAAAAACATGTTCTTCTCACAACATTTTTATTATCATCATTTTCCATCTTCTAAGCCAAGTCTAGACTCCCTTGGTCAGTCTGTTTAGTTCTAGTCACAATTATAATCAAATGGAAAATATTTTAGGGTTTTCTCACAACAATCTGCAATAAAACATTCAAGCATTTAAGTCACAACTATTCACAACAGTACATCACACCACAATTTTCATTCCATTCAACATGTGCAATGTGTGTAGTACACATTGTTCCTCCACAGTCCCGACAACACTTAATCATTCAAATTCTCACCTACATATATAATACAAAAGCGTCAACAATGAGTGGTACTGGTCCATAAATAACTAATAATCAAATGGCACAAAAGAGCTGGCTCTCTGATTAAATAAAATCATTCATGTACTTCTTCATTGAATCTCTCATAAGGGTGCTAATTAGGAGCCATCAGCCTCGGCTCAGACAACGTCACATTCTGATTCATCAGATGCCTCGAAAAATTTTAAATCTATCCCTTGCGTGGGAAAATCAATTATCCTATAGCTCTCTACATAGTCTGTATCAATTCTAGCCCTGAGCACAAAGGTAGAGTACTCTCGAGCAGGAATCTTTAGTACCCTTTGAATTGATAAGTCTAAACATGTGCTACATTGTAGTATCTGTAATCCTCTGCACTTCTTCGGGTTTGAGGAACTCAAAGGTGGAGTTGTCAAGATCTCTCAGGAATGGAATGGCCAGCCGCCTAGGCTCATAGACACGATTGAAGCTTCTACCTGGTCCATTTAAGGCTCACTTCTGGTTTGACCTACTCATTCTACCATTTAGTCGTATGAGTTTTAGGACTAATAACCATCAAGGATGAGATCCCTCGAGTTTATTTTTAAAAACTCATATTAGGATCATGATGCCTTTGGGCCTATTATATTACAATTCCTACCTAGACTTATGTATATATATTTTTATGGGTGTTTTCTAATGAGATGTGAGACAAGGGAAAGTCAACTCACATGAATGGCGAATAGGCATATGCCAGTCAAAGCAGGCTTTGGATTGATGAGTAGGTCGTTCCATTCCCTAAGGATCCTAACAACTCCACCTTTGAGTTCCTTCGACCGAGTGAAGTATGGAGGATTATGGGTATTGAAATGCAACGCATGTCTAGACTTGTGGATTCAAAGGGTACTGAAGGCGCCTGCCTGAGAGTACTCACCCTCTGTGGTTAGGGCCAGGTGTGATATAGGGGATCTAGAGGGCTTTAGGATAATTTATTTTCCCATGTGAGGGATAGTTTAAAAATGTTGAGACATCTGATGAGTCAGAATGGGATGCTGTCAAGACAAGGATGATAGCTCTTGATTAATGCCCTTATACGAGATTATAATACAGAAGTATATGATTGATTTCATTTAATAGGAGAGTTAGTTTTCTTGTGCGAGTTTGATTATTAGTTATTTATAGACCAATAACATTTATTACTGACATTTTTGTATTTTATATGTAGGTGAAAACTTGAATGATTGAGCACTGTCGGGACTGCGGAGGAACAGTGATGCACCATACACACATGTACCTGCCGAATGAAATGGAAATTGTAGTGTGATGAATAGTTGTGAATTATGTGGATGAATGATATGATGTCTAATTGCAAGAATTGTTGTGTGAAATTGTGATATTATTGTGTGTTGATTATCATGAATAGAACTGTACAGGATAAGCTAATGTGGTCGATACCCGACGCAACAAGATAAAGATGATTATAATGTGAATGTTGTGTGAAAAATATGATGTTTTAGCATTGTTTTATGTTTTATTGGTATATATACATATTATTTGTCATTGACAGGGTGGTCCCTATTGCACTTTTAGGAGAGACTTTGTCTGTTTTATTTTGAAAATTGTTATTTTCTAACTTTTAACGTGTTTGCTTTGTTTTGAATATGAATGGCATATCATATCATGCATCTAGAATAACATTAGAGGCTAATCATCTCATCTATTCATTGAATGTTTGCAACACCATCTTAAGACGCCAAGGGTAGATATGGGTCCAGCTTAATAGAATTAAGTATATTAGTAAACGGTTTGGTTGTAGGTAGCATTTCATATTTGATTTGCAAGTAAGCTGAATCGGGGTGTTACAGGCACACTGCTACCAATGTAGAGTCCAATCCATAATACCGAATGTTGTTTGGCTCTCCAACCACATATTGTATGCCACAGGTTGGTTGACCAATAACGACTAGCTAGAAGTATCAGTGTAAAACCAGTGATCTGTGTCAGGGTTTTATACTTGTAAACCGGTCGGTTCAGTCAGTGGTTCGAGCCTTGTTAGTTTCAGAACATCCGTGCTAAGCCGAGGCCGACAGGGTGTTATGAGTCATGAGGGTCATTTGTACCTAAGTATATGATGATGACATTAGTAAGGCAGCAACAAAATGAATTATCAAAGCATATAAGAGTACGTCCAGTTTTTTTTATATTTATATTAGACCATAGAATTAGATTAAGATCGTTTATCGCATTAAGACGTGTTATTTATTATTTTTGGGAGTATTAGTACATTTAGCGCATGTTATACGAGTTAGTACTAAATTATTTTATTTTATGGTAATTTATTATATTATATTTTATATTTTTGGGGATTTATTTCGTATTATTGACTCGAATCGGGAGAAAGTTAAGTTAATTACAAAATTGCCCCCCACTTGTATTTCTCCTCCCTGGCTTTCTTCTTAGCCACTCCAACTCCCTTCCCCGACCCCTCACCGGCGACCAGTGGAGCCCTGTTGGCCACCACCTTGGCAACCTCCCCTCATCGCTGCCACCTCACCCACCTCCTTTCCCTCCCCTTTTCTTTTTCCCTCTCCACTTCCTCCATCACTGCTGCCACGTCCTCGGCCAACTCTAGGGACGACCTCCGATCAACCTCACTAGCACCTTCCCGACTCTTTCCCGGTTTGAGCGACCACATGCATTGTGACCCCGTGTGACTCAAGGCCGCTGCGTGAATGCACTGTCGCTGGCAACTAGGGCTACCGCTGGCCAGTCACGCTCAGCCACCGGCCTATTGGGAACTGCTGCCATCCACAACATCAACCCCTAGCCTACCTCACCTCCCCTGGCTAGTTCCTATCACTACCCTAGCTGCCCATGATTTCCTTGCCGCTGCCGCTTCCGCACCTCGCCACTAGCCATCTCTCTCCCGCGAGATTTCCTTCCTTCGACCAACAAGACCCCTTCTCCTCCCCTTCCTCTCCCCTTCCTCCAGTCCTCCTCAGTCAGCCACCCCTCTACCATGATCCCACAGACCCTTGGTTGCACTCGTCGGCAACCCACTGCCACCGCCATGAGCAAGTTGCCGTCGATGGCAATAATTAGGTATATGTCACTGTTAATTGAGTTGTTTTCAGTTCATGGACATGGACATCATAGTGTGATTAATTTGTGATAAATGATAGGCCATCGCATAGAATTGGAGAAAGTATGAAGCTATTTTAATTTTCACGACTTGTATAATATGAGTATTAGATGATTGGAGAAAATTGTGGTGATGAATGTGATGATCAACCTGTGATATAGACCGAAGTTACATGTAGGTTGAAAGATGGAGATTGTGATTAGAATTGATGATTTATTTGGTTAGTATACATGTTGTTCCATTGTATACTGTTTGTGTCCATGCTATCGATGTAATTAGGGTTGTTAGAATGGATTAGGATATGGTTGTGATGATAGAACATAATAGAAGTGAATATGAGAAAACCATTACAGTAGTAATAAGTGGATAAAATCGATTATATGTTTTGAATGTGAATAGATGTGCACTTGAATTTAATTAGTATGGTTGGATTGTTAATGAATTAGTTTATAGGGGATGTTGATCTACATATTATTGACATAATTATGATATGGATGATAGTTATGTTAAATGCATGCGAAATTGATGTGTGGGATGCTAAAGCTGTGTTTTAATAGTGATGGATGTCTTTAATTGGATAGTGTGATGTGACTAGTGTTGTATGTCCCATATGACATGAGCATGATTAGAAACATTTAATTATAGCATTAATGCATTATATTAGGCATTAGCATGTAGTTTTGATGTGTAGGTACGAAGTAGGAGCTTGCCGTCTAGGCATGTAGCCTTGCTTGGAGCTTTTACATGATCCATTACGGACTCACCCCTGATTTATTGCTCTATTTTGTGTGAGTTGATTTATTATTTATAGGAGAGGTTAAGCAGTTTTAATCGGATCCCGCTTAACTCAAGTCATTTAGTCAAATAATTTTCCGATTAATAATCTTAGATGATGAGATCCCTCGAGTCTGATTTCGAAAACAAGATCCATCACAAGTTTCCTTCGGGTCCATTATACAAATCTCTTCCCATGCCTATGTATAATTTTATCAAGTTTTCAGTGAGACGAGAGATGGAGAAACTGACTCGCATGTACCATGAGCGGGTGCACATGCTAGTCATAGCAAGCCTGGATTAGTTCCATTCGCAAGGGATCCTGACAACTTCACGTTTTGAGTTTCCTCATACCAGGACAAACGTGGGGTTTATGGGTATTGTTTGGTACAATGCACGTCCGGACATGTGGTTTAAAGGGTACTAATGGTGACTGCATGAGAGTACTCAGTCTTCGTGCTAAGGGCGAGGAGATATATGGAGGACAAGAGAGGGCTTAGGATATACTGGTAGTCCCAAGGGACAAAAAGAAAAATGAGAAGCTTAGAGAGGCATCAACAGACTAGTCAGCTTAGGATGCTATTGGGGCTATAGTCTGTGGTTTCCCAATAGATGCCCTTTAGAGAGTTCAGCAGAAGATATAAAAATATTTTCTTCAAAATGAGAATCAACTCTCATTTGCCAGTTTGTTATAGATATTTCTGGACCAGTGACACTCATCACTGACGTTTTCTTTTATATATATGTAGGTAAAGAGATGAAGTCTGATATGCCAGCTTGGACGGAAGATTAGTGATATCTTGTGCACACACATCTGTTCGACTATAAATATTTTTTGATTACCATGTTTATATGTTGATGATGGTGAAAATTTTATGATGAAAACGACGCAATGACATGATTTGTGTTAGTGAACAAAACAGTTACTACCCACATGATATGATTTTGATTATAAATAATGTCATAATGATATACATAGTTAATAAAGATATTTTGAATTGAATGTGAACAAAAGATGGGTCAAGACCTAGTTCAGTTAGGTAAGATGAAGGAAAATTAGTAATCGAGTCAAGACTCAACACAAAAATGAATTATTCAGTTGAATGAAAGTATTGTGTGAATGTTTTATTAAATATTTATATTATCTATGATCTGACAGGGTGGCCCTTATTGTACTTTCAGGGGACACTCTGTCCTTTTTGTTTTAGGGTTTGTTGATTTTTTTATCGTGATTGGTTGGTTTAGTGTGACTTGCTTGGCATGGCATTCATGTAGTATCATGTTAGGTTCTGAGCATTTCATTCATGCATCGTGATGATTATCTTCCATCTTAAGATGCCAAGAGAAGATCCTTTTGGGTTAGGTTCAAGTTAACCGACTTACTCGAGTGACCCGTAACATTCTCATTCGGTTCAAAAGTGAACTCGATTTTGGATGTTACAATCAATACCATATTTCGACTCTATACGCTCTCGGTACCTACCCTGGAAAAATATTATTGATTAGCATAGATCAGTTAATAGTTTTGAAAAAATGCATAAAATGACAATATCATGACATTACGTAAAAAGAAGTTACATATAATTGAAATTTATTAATGAAATCATTACAAAGTATATAATTTTAATGAAAATCTGGCAGAAGACTCCCTGTAAATGGAACATGTGGAAAATTTCACACCCGTATAAATTTCACATTTCATATTTCACAAATTCATAATCCATATTTCACAAAAAATTATACATTCGTATAACATTTTCACATTCATCAAGTATAAAATGTAAAGTCTTCATATGGGTCTGTCTCCTGTAAAGCAAAAATAATACGGAAACTCCTCTAACCCATATTTATATGTTTACTCGGACTATTGGTAAGAATTAAATATTTGGTAAATAATACAAGATAAAATTCCACATTCAAAAATAACTAATTCATTAAATATTTTCACATTCATCAGGCAAGAAATGTAAAGTTTTCAAATAGGACCTTTTCCTACAAAGCAAAAACAACACAAAAGCTCCTTCAATCCATGTTTATTCGTTTACTCGAACTATTAGCAACAATTAAACATTTGGCAACAAAAATATATTTTTAAATGGAAATGAGAACTCACCATTTACTTATTTAAAAAGTACATGACAAGCAGAAATAAAATAAAATATGAAAACTTACCATCATAGCCTTGGACTTCTCATCGGCATATGTACCCTTCCCTTTGTCTTTCCAGTGCATGTGGTCAAACAAAGCTGACCATGAGATAGGGCCTCTCTGATAGTAGTTCGAATCTATTAGTAGCTAAGTGATCCTGGATGAGACGCTCCCAAATATCCAGCTGAATCCAAGCAGGCTGACCTTCCTCCACACAATCTAAAGGTCTTGTGTGTCCAACTGTGCAAATGTTGCATTTCCCACTCACTTCATCATCCCAAAGTAATCAAACCTCATGTTTAAGTATCACGTCATCATATTAATTTAATTATTACTTTATACATCTATTTTCAATCATTCAAAATTAATCATGAAATTGAAACAAATTTTACTCACAAATTTAAACAAATAAAATAAAATTATGCTAATAATACTATCATAATTATCCTAATTTCTCATTTCACTCTCTAATTGACTTCATCTTCAGACTTCAATAACTTCAATCACTTATAATTACACTCCCTTCCATCAATTCTACAGCAACACTCAATATACTCGGGATGACGATATATAAAAGGATGATGTCCAAGGAAGTTGATGCTAAGGCTGAATACGAGGATTTGACATGAGTATTCCACATGTTCGGATAAAGTCTGTTCCGAAATTGAACATCTTTTTCTCATGCTAGAAAAAAATAACGAATGTTTTTTCTCTTGACAACATCAAAACGTAGACAAGTGGAGTAATATTAAAGATTATTAACATACGTGTGGTATCTTTGATAGTTTTAAAACTTCTTTTCGACTTCAAAATCTCTGCTGAGTCAACTTCACTCCAAAAGCTTACGTACCAAGTCAAATTCCATGGATGCATCCATACTGACCAATTTTATGATTGATTCTCTAAGCCAAGTAATAATAGTTATCAAACAATCCAAGTTAGATAATGGGTTGGACGAAATACGTTGGCTAGGTTACTAGTTACGGGTCAAAAAAGTCACTTAGGTTAGAGTTAATAACTAGAAAAGTGTAGGAATTTTGAGGATGAAAATTCTTAAGATGGGTGAATTGTGAGATCACTCAATTTAGTCCTTTATTTAATACATATAGGAGTATGATCATATTTATAAATGAGAATAAACTAAATATTTTCAACTTGACTGATTACTTTTGAAGAGATGACTTAGTCTATTAGTCTGTTCTTTGAGCTAAATTGTTATACATATTATCTTTCTTTTAAATTAATTAAATCAATATTTTTAAGTAAAATAAATCATATATTTTTTAGTTTTAAATATCAAAAGAGCAATATATAATAATTTCATATAACTATTTATTTACATATTTAAAATTTTAATATAAATATCTCCCAGTCGACTTCACTCCATGACATGGAGTGTCAAGTGTGAATTTTGAGTTTTTAAACTATAGTATGTTTACGTGTGCAAAAACTATTTAGATTATAAGTTGTAAATATATAAGCGTGGAGAAATTTAGTATAATTTTGATTCTCTTAAGATTTATAATCGCACATGTATGTTCTCACAAATTGTCTAAGTAATGTACAACTAAGATATATATATATATATATATATATATATATATATATATATATATATATATAGAGAGAGAGAGAGAGAGAGAGAGAGAGAGAAGGGCTGAGGTGAGTTTGAGCCTCGAGCTCACGTCTCGGCCATTAGATTACAATGACGACCCAGAGCTGTTGTTTATTTTTTAAAAAAAATTAAATTTTGATCTGGGCCGTCCGATTACAAAGACGGCCCAGATCTATTTTTTTTAAAAAACAAAACACAGCCACCGATGTGGTTGTGTCGGACGTGGGCATCCCGGCACGACCAGATCTGCGCTGCCGCCGACCACATCCGACCCTAGGAGGCCTTGTCTGGCCGTCCACTGGCCAAATCCAGCTATGGGGCAACCAAATCAGGCCAAGCGGCGAAAGATCCCACCTTGCCCCTCCCCACCAAGGCCGGCCCCGCCCTCTCCCCCGCTATGTTGGCCCTGCCCCATCCGCGGTCGCCCCTCCTCTTGCTCCCCCTTGACTACGTCATCCGCAGTCGCCGGGCGGCGAGGTTGAGGGAGAGCGGGAAAGATGGGTGACCACGACAGGGTAGGGGGGCGACGGCGAACGAGGTGGGGGCAATTGTGGCAGGGGAGGGGGGCGATCGCGGGGGGACAGGGCCGGCCAAGGCTATGTTGAGGGGGCACGGAGATTTTTTTAATTTTTTAGAAAGGCAGATCTGGGTTGTCCTTGTAATTGGACGGCCCGGATGTGAGCTCGGGGCAGAACAATTTTTTCTATCCCAGTCTCATAATCACTTTACCTACTATATATATATATATATTCTCAAGCCAAAGTGTTACCTGTCCTTCGAAATATCTGCGTTATCTTTTAATTTTCTTTGATTCAATTAAATAATTATCTGCAAAAATATTTAATTAAGGAATTAAATATCATATCTAACGAGGCTGCTATATATCTTGACGTTAGCTCCTTATACTTTATACAAAACTGTCTTGAAGTCTTATGAGTTTTAGGGGTTTGAGAGTCTTAGGCTATATTTGGTTGGCATAAAAAAATTAGTATGAAAATTTTAAATAATAAATTTTATTTAAAATAATATATATGTAATTTAATTATAAAAAATACTTTTACAATATATTATATATTTAAATTAATTATAATTACTTTCATAGGTGAACCCATGTGCTCATCTACTTCTCATGTTCCCTAAATAGCTGGGATATCATGGAATACCTAAAATGGCACCGTGCTCTCCTCTTACTGATTTATTAAAATAAGTAAAATGTCGTCTATGCTCTCCCATGTCAAAAAATCCCTCTTACTTATCTATTAAAATAAGAAAATGACGAAAATATTTTTTTGTGGGAAATGTTATTAATGATCCACATAAGATAATCATTAAGTGTAATTATATTTAATTGTTTACAAAATAATTAATGTAACATTATTTTTTATATAAAATATAATTATTTTGGTAAGAATGACTATTTTAAAATTTTTATGCGAGTTTCACAACTATCAAACTGATCTTAATTATGGTTTTTTTGGCACCTTAATTATGGTTTGCTTGAATTCGTCGCGAAGTGAAGGGGCATAGTCAGCGGGCCAATGTCGAAACACATGGCCCTTGCCCTGGCATCCAAATCAATGGGCACTTATTGGCTTTGAATGTGCGTTAGCACCTAGTCCATAGCTGTCCCAAAACAGTTGATATCACGGTGGGTCCCAATTATATTTTAAATTTTATTCATTATCTATGGGTCCCACCACAATTATAATAGATTAGAACTTGAGGCAAGTCACACAAGCTGGGCCACGACTTTTTTCGAATGCATGTTATCTATTGATGGGCTTGAGACAACTCAATGGGCCCTCAATCCAATTGAATGGGGTGTGACAACCGGAAGGGGCAATAGCCACTCCTTGGTCCCCAACCATGGCAGCCGAATATCGATCTTCAGCAACAAGCAAAATGTCTAGTGGTGGCGGGGATTTTGAATGCTTGTCTAATCCCAAAGTAGGAAATGGGAACTGCCAGGCCCCATAGGGTACAAAGGATGATGTATGGGAGCAATACGCAGCATAATATAATGCAATGGAAATTAACGGAAACATGAAGCTGTGAGCATGGTAAAAATATATGCTTGTATGTTATCAACTTATTGGTCTATTGCTTGTATGTTATTACAGATCTGTGCGTTAGGTAGGGGTCGGGGTTCAGTGCCATTCGCTCACGGGGAGCGGACTGTGTAAGATTATTGTTGTATGTAGGTGTGTTAGGAGAGTGGATCGGGGGGAGTTATAGATTAGAGATTATTTTAAATTTTTTTTATAATTTTACAATTTTATAACGTTTTAAAAATAGATTTATACTTGTTGCTGAATATAGTGGTGGGATCTTTAGCGACAAACAAATATTTAGCTGTGGATGCCTTCCCAACAAAGTAATGGCTAGCGTGATTGTGTAAGATTGGTATTGTATGTATGTGTGCGTTGGGGCAATGGATGGGTTGGTGTGTTATAAATTAGAGATTGTCTTGAAAATTTTATTGAATTTTACAATTTCATTGCTACGAAGTCCTAAAAATTGATTTATATTCGTCGCCGAATATAGTCGTAGGACCATTAGCAACAGATAAATATTTAGCGCTGGATCCCTTCCCAACACACGAAGCAATGGTGAGCATAGTTGTGTAAGATTGGTGCTGTATGTATGAGTGCGTATTGTGCGAGTGGATCTGAATGTGTATGTTATAGTCTAGGGTTTGTTCTGAAAGATTTATAAAATTTTATAATTTTGTTACGTACAAAGTCTTAAAAATTGATTTGTTTTCGTGGGAAAATATAGTGGCAAGATCTTCGGCAACTAACAACTATGTATCATGCATCCCTTCCCAACAAACAAAGGAAAAAGAATAAGGAAAGTGAATGTTCCCAAAAGGGCGCATCATTGCCACCGTCATCAGCACACTTATCTACACGTCTACATGAGAGCTGTAACCCATAACAATAATATACACAGCTACATCCACGTTGGGTCCACCCACATGTCGCCGCCACACACTTTTCATTCCCTAAAATATGATGTCTCTTCTCTAATCTCAAGTGTGCAGCATCATTAAAAGCCTCCCCAGCAAATTCCCCCCCAAGTGTTTTGTATGTATAGAGCTGGATATAAAATATCGGACCACTTACTTCTTGACTCCTGTCGGCAACCCCATTCGCTGCCGTCTACACTCAATCAAATCTAAGTATAACGTTTGTCAGATCCGCCATTGCCGACGGTGGGCTGCCATGGCGGACAAGGCTATCTCTCTGAGCCTCTTCGTCTTCTTCTATGCATGCTGCGGTTATTGCAGATGGGTCGACGGCTTCGACGGCTGGAATGTGTCTGACGTGGTTCATGCGTACGAGAATAAATACGGAGCTGCTCCCAGGCCTCTCATGGTTCCCCTCACCCTCATCCCGGCTGCTGCGTCTAAAAGCGCAGGTACCCTTTTGCTTGCTTTTTATGTTTATGGCAATAGTGACTTCGAGTATACCCATTTCATGTTTTCTTAGTTGGTTTGGATTTAAATCGGGAAGATTGATGTTTAGTGGTAATGTCTTGAAGATGGTCGTTGGAAAACTCCTTTCATAATTTGGCTGTTGTAAACACATGTTATTAGTACTCTGTTTTAGTTGTCGATCATGTAGGATACAAAAACAAGATCAAATTGAATTAAAGAGGTTTTCCCATGTGTTTACTTCAATGCAAGTCAAGATTTTCACCATCAAAATGTCATATCATATGATTACAAGTTACAAGCCTCCATGTCTCCAGAACCGTACTGTAGAAGTTAGTCATCAGACGTATGAAATATATAATATAACATACCTTCTCAGTGAAGAGATCGAGTAAATGGATGTCACCTTGCAGATCTAGAATCGTCAATAGGAAAAAGTCTCCCTTTCACAATTTATCTTCCTCCCTCTTTTCGTCGTCTACTTCTCAAGATGGTAGATTTGTCGAGCCCAAGTCAGCTCTTGTTGATGGATGTTGAGATATCTCCCCTGATATATCTCAACTTAATTGATTAGTTAAATGTAAATTTTGTGTTTTGTTACTAACAGCCGTAGGATTTTTTTAACTCAATCTTTAGAACGTTTTGGTGAGGCCAACACATGATTCTAACACCAGAAAATACAAATCCTCTTGCTTCTCTTGAATATAGAAAAGTTGTGACCACGAACTTATGGCGAAAATATATAAATATTCCTTGATGCCACTGGAAATTATGATTAGGTTTTCCGATCTAAACCACCCCCAAATCCACCCGTGCGGTATAGGACCTCAAAAGCTATAACCAGTACAACAATTATTTCACCCATGGCAGTTCATTAGACTATATTTCTATAGATTATTTCATTGCAAAAGTAGAATTATCTCTATCAATGTGTAGCCTTCAATAATAACACGCCAATTAAATGTGGGTGCCTTAAAAAGTGAAAAGGCTACTTGAGTGGTTATCAGTTGGAAATAAAGCTTGTATTGTTAAATGATTTCTGAAATGAGTGAAGATGCTGGAAGAAAAGCTTGTATTGTTATATGATTTTTGAAATGAGTGAAGGTGCTTATAATTGTAGCTTACAGCTTCTTCGTGCGTGCTTAAGGGAATAATGGCTTTCTTTTAAGTTAATTGCATAACAATCCTTTATCTTGTACTCATCTTATCCAAATTTGATTTAAGTATGCTTGGACGGGTCACTCCCTGGTTACCACTTGCACAGAGGTTATGGATCTGGTGCAAACAGTTGGCTTATCCAGTTGGAGGTAATGTTAATTACCCAAATGAACACTTCCAACATTTGTTTGCTTCATATTTTCCTTCATTACTTGTCAATATAGTTGAGGCCTTTATCATGTTTAGGGTGGAGGCTGGTGTAATGATGTTCGAACATGCGTTTACCGAAAGACAACTCGCCGTGGCTCGTCTTATTATATGGAAAAGCAATTACCATTTACTGGGATACTAAGCAACAAGAAGGAAGAAAATCCTGGTATACTCAACCACCCTTTCCTCTCGTATATTACCTTTCCTCTCGTCACTCACACGGAGCCTGCACAATTCTTCTTTATTCTAATGCTTATATTTGATGGTGTAGATTTTTTTAACTGGAATAGAGTCAAGGTTCGCTACTGTGATGGAGCCTCTTTTAGCGGTGAGGGTCAGAATGAGGTTAGTCTGATGCTATGTTTTCATTATTTTGTCGGACAGTTATTCACTCCATTTTATTTTTGAGTTTTGATTGGTTTGAGGTGTATGTTCTTGTCTTCCTCTGTCTAATAGGCTGCAAAACTCATGTTCCGAGGCCAACGAATTTGGCTGGCAGCAATGGAGGAACTCATGTCGAAAGGGATGCGCTATGCCCACCAGGTGTTTACTTTTTCAGGCATACGTATTTTAACAACTTTCTTTTTAATAATAAATTATTATTTCAAGTTCAAATTTTTTTCTGTATTTTTATGCGTGTGGTCTTCTCTAGGCTCTACTCTCTGGATGCTCAGCTGGAGGGTTAGCTTCTATATTACACTGTGATGAGTTTCGGCTGATGTTTCCAAGGGCCACCAAAGTCAAGTGCCTTGCTGATGCTGGAATGTTCCTTGATGCGTATGTTCTACTAATGCCCTACCACTTCAAATCTTTATGTTGTTTGAGAAGCATGTCTTTTAAGATAGTGTGCAGCATGTCAAATCCCCAATTTCTTATAAAATATGAACCAAGATAAATAATGAGTTACCTGAGTCAGACATCTTCTCTCTATGAATGTAAACCGCCCTGCTTTACAAGCATGTTATGATGAATTTCAAAGTTTGTGATTAATGGGAATTCATGGAAGTGGGGCAATTAATTATTGGTGCAACCTCTTTTTCTCAAATTAGAAGTAGTGCTGCACCCGGTAAATGCAGGGTTAGTGTTTTGAATATCATGTTAACTTAATCAACAGTGGTAGCAAATTCATATTATCGTCTTGTCGTTGGATTTTTCGACATACTATTATGTTTCATTTATGTAGTACTTGTTGGAATGACAGGATGGATGTGTCTGGTGGTCACACCTTAAGATCTCTTTTTCAAGGCATTGTTAGCTTTCAGGTCTGTAATTTTTACTCTTTTGTAACTTTGTTTTAAATATGTTGCCTGTTTACCAAAATAACTTATTGACTTACAAATTATGCCCATTAAGAAAACCTTTTGAATTCCTATATGTGGACTGGAGCGATAGTCAAGCTTTGCTTAAAAGTAGGACATTCAATCAATCAAAATGCACGAAAAATAAAATATAATACAAATCAAATTATTATAGTCTATCTCTTCATTTAATGAGAGTTCATCTCTAAAATTGGAGTCTATCTTTAACATAAGCAATGCGTGGCACGACATCTTGACTACTTTAAAATAAACATGCAGGGCTTCTAGTAATTTCATTGTCTTCTTAGTTGAACTGCATTTTAGGGTTGATTGGATACTGCTGCTACAACTAGTCGTATTTGAATATTCAAAGGTATTATCTTTTGGGAGGGACTTATTCTTGGTTTTCTAATACCTTGTTATTCACACCAGGGAGTTGCAAGGAATCTGCCAACTTCTTGTTCATCCCACATGGACCCTACATCGGTAATGCTGAAAATTTAAAGTATCTGTATGAAAGTAAAAATGTCTACGTCTTTGCACTCTCATTATCACACACAAATAGTGATTGCTCTCACCTTTATCTTATCAGTGTTTCTTTCCTCAAAACTTGGTGGCGAATATTAGGACTCCGATGTTTCTTCTGAATGCAGCATATGATGCCTGGCAGGTAAAAGTTCATATGCCTTCATAAGTGAAAATTAAAGATTTAAAAAATTTGGTTCTTCAGTTTTGTGTTTTACTTGAAACAAATATTCTTCTTGCAAAGGTACAAGCCAGTCTAGCTCCTCCATCAGCAGATCCTCATGGTTATTGGCATAATTGTAAATTAAATCATGCCACCTGTTCTGCATCACAAATCCGTTTTTTCAATGGTTCGATCTTGTGAATCACCTATTTTTCTCTGTTTGCATCCCGACTACTCTTTCTTCTTACATGGCTTTTAAACCTTTGTCAGATTTTCGCAATCATATGTTGTCAGTCGTAAGAGGCTTCTCAATGTCAAGGCAAAACGGACTATTCATCAACTCTTGTTTTGCTCATTGCCAAACAGAGAGGCAAGATACATGGTTTGCAGATAACTCTCCACTGATCAGAAACCAGGTACTGGTGGTAAAACTCTGTTCAAAGATAGTTGCAGGACGGGTTTTCTTTTTCATTACTTGATCAAATAATGGTGTAACTTTGCTCCTTGGCTGGTCCCAAATGGCTGGTCAGCAAAGGGCATCCAACCATCAAAACTTAGTCATTTATGATCTCATGGTTTTTAATTTAGGATTCATGTCCCGAACACCTTTTAGGGTAAGAGGTGGAAGAAAAAGATCAAATAATTATGTATGGAATATATTAAAAGCCAGAAATATTTGTAGCTATCATAGGGAAATAGATGCTGACTATTAGTTCAACATAATCAGTAATCTTAAGATATATTATGAAAACAATTATTGCGAAAATACTGTAGATGATTCAATTTTATATTGTCAACTGTCTTATCTCCTGAAATATACTAATTTGTTTGTCAAATGGCAGGGAATCTCTCAAGCAGTTGGCGATTGGTTTTTTGACAGGAGAGAGGTGAAGCTTATAGACTGTCCTTACCCCTGTGATCGGACCTGTCACAACCTTGTATTTAAGTGAGTAATTGGAGCATTAGATGGCTACCCATTTTATATATACTAAGGTAATGCAGTAAACTCCGGCAAATTATGGTCCAACATATTTATACACAATTTGATATTTTTGTCTTGAAACTTTCAAGGCCTTTACCCCCAAATAATGTATACAACTATTGCAAGCTATGTTGTAATTCAAACATGCAATTGCAGAAGGAATGATTATTAAGATATCATTCAAATATTTGTTGAACGAGATGTGTGTGTGGATGAGCGAGAGAGTCATTAAATTGAATCGATTTATAAAAAGTCGGATAAAAATCGGTTCAAATCATGTAATTCGTGTGTAATAAAATCATAATATTTTGACTATATAATATTTATCATGCTTGCAATCACATATAATAATATTTATAATGAACTGGTTCAGTTTTTTGGTGCATTCTATGCTAAACACTATTTATTACTTTCTAGACAGCAAAGTAAGATCAATCAGCTCATTAGAAGATCAAAGCCCTTCAATGCATGAAGAATTGTAAGGTAACATGAACCACACATCTTATTCACTAATTAATCATTTTCTAATCAATACAGAACTTTGAAAACATATATGAAAGCTACAAAAGAAAATTCAGATTAGGAGGGGAAGGATCTGCGGCTTGCCAGTCTCGCCAATCCGCTGCTTGCTAGTATTTGTGTTCAGAGAGTAGCAAGGAAGCAGAGACTAGCAATGGCCGAACTTTGGAGCACAGGCTACTTGGAAGACAGGACCAGTGCTTGCCTGCCCGGCCAAAACAGTGGTGGGGGTTCAAGGTGGGCGGGTCTTTAGAGGGGCATTGTTTTGAGAGTAGTGGTGATCATATTCTTGGGTGGTCGATGATGGCTTGGAGCACAGGGGCGGCGTCGGTTGATGATTGAATCCCCATGGGAGTGGATCATGTCAGGTAGAGTTTTGGTTTCTCGAGAGAGGGAACCAATTCGTCCGATTTTCTCCGTTGCCAAATCGGTGCACAAAACGGGGTGATTCATGGCCCATTTTTCACCCAAAACGAGTCGGCCTCTAAATCACCGAGTTTCTAATCTAGCCGGGTAAACCCAACCGATCTAACTAGGAATCGCCCGATTTATGCAATTATGACTAGTGCATCTTTTAAAATCTAAAATTAGGTCACATTAATGTTAAAAAAACAAAATTTTATCAATCACCTAGTTATGTATTTTACTATATATATATAATTTTATGGGACCAACTAAAAAAGGTTCAAATTTAATGTGTAGTTCATATAAACGATATGATGTGTAGCTCATCTTAATTTTTCAATTATATATATATATGGTCAAGAGTCTGGAAGTCAAAAATGGGGCTGATGTGGAACAAGGAATTTGAAGTTGAGAAAACTTCGATATAGCTTTGATCATAGGTTCGGTAGCTAAAGTTCGCATTACCCGTTTAAACAAACGTTTGGCTAACACTCAATCGATTGTTCAAAAGTCATTCGCTATAAAAAAATTATCAAAACTACCCTATAACACCTTGTTTCGGCTCACCATGAACCGACCCGAAAATGTCATCGGCAGCTGAACTGTTCGCTAATTTAGTGGATTCGGTTAAGCTGACCCAGATTTGCCCTCAACGTCTTAAGATAGAGATGTGACATGCAAAACATGGATGAAACAATTGGGTTCTAACGTAATCTTACATGCATGCCATGACGTACAAGCAAAAATAGGACAAAACAATAAATGAGAAAATCAAAAGAAAAAATATATTTCTATAGAAAAATAGACAGAGTTTTCCTAAAAGTACAATAAGGGCCAACCTGTCCACAACATAAATATATAAATATTCTATCAAAATAATATAAAACATGATAATCTACCATAGTATTCAGTCATTATCACTTTCGTTTTCACCTGAGCCAAGTTTGAGCTCCAAGACTCCCTGTTCATTCACATTTATCTATTCGTTTTTATAGGCAGTTTATCAAGGCATAACACAACATGATTATCATTCACATAACATCAACACACCATCATTATACATTACACATGGCAGGTATATGTGTGCATGGATTTGTGCTGCTCCTTCGTAGTCTCGACAGCTTTCATTCATCATAATTCTCACCTACATAAATATATAAAATTGTTAGTAACGAGTGTTACCAGTCTAAAAAATAATTAATATCAATCTGATACAGGAGAGCTAACCCTCCTGTTGAATAAAAATCTCATATACTTCCTCAAGAACTCTCATAAGGGCAGTAATGGGAGTTGTCGCTCTAAGGCAGCAGCATCCCCTTCCATATCTTTCTCTTTCCAAAACATTCTCTTTTCTTGGTCATTTAAACTATCCCTTTGCACGGGAAAATCATTTTGGTTCATCTTAGCCCTGTATGTCCTTCATATTACTCTTGGCCCTAAGTATAGAGGCCGGGTACTTTCAGACATGCGCCTTCAGTACCCTTTTTCGCCACAAGTCTAAACATGCACTCCACAACAATACCCAAAACCCTCCACACTTCTCTCGAGTTTGAGGAACTTAAAGGTGGAGTTGTCAAGATCCCTCGGGAATGGAGTGGACACTCACCAGTTCTAGAGCCCGCTTTGACAAACACACGCCCTATCTCAAGACGTGGCTATAAAACCCTGGAAAAGTTAATACTTAAGAATTAATATTAACCTTTATTATATCGGTACAATGATATTTATGAATGGTTTTAAATCAATTTTGTTTATTGAATTTTTGGGATTGGGAGTTGTGAGTGCAATTTAACATTCATTCACATTAAGTCAATAATAAGTTTTTGACTTTTTATTATCAAACTAATTGTTGGTATTTAATATAATTATTTATGATTGCATTCTTTTTTATAAAATTTAATGTAGTACCTTCTTGAACTCCACACATATTAATAAAATTTAATGTAGTGACTTCTTAAATTCTACACATATTCTTCTATATAAAGGAGAGCTCTGTTATTGTTAAATGAAACATCCTTTGGACAGTTTGTAAGCACATTTGACTCACAAAGGGAAGGCTTTAGAATCGTGTGTCATAGTTGCGGGTTCCTCATCACAATACCAGGTCCATATAATTACTTGAAATGTTATATATTTCAATTTGGGAGTCTTGGTCGGCCTGAGTCGACATTCAATCACCATGTGCCAAATGCAACCGGGGTCAAACAATTGGCTCAGTCTAACACAGGGCAACACTCTTAAAATTCTTGAAAGATTAAATACCTGCCTCCATGCCGAAAGGGGTGACAGGGCACATTAGCGCAAGCGGCTCATTATGCACTTGTGATATCGAGAGGGTGAGTCAATGGCAAATATTGGTAACTATAGGCCGAGGGCCACGTAGTGTGTGTACGCATACATGGGATTGTAGCTGGATGGGCGGCCACCCTCCCAGCATATCAAGAGCTCAACATAGGCTCATAATCACTAAAAGACATAATTCAGATATTGTGGAATATATTAATTATTTCTTCTAATTATATGACTTAGTGTTTTTATCACTAACACGGAATTGCCTCACCAGGTATGAGCATGGAACGATGCGTAGAGTCAAGACAGCTGGAAGACTCAATTATTGGACTATTCTTTTTCTAGATTGTTTGCATGGCAATGGGATTTTGGTTCGGTTCATGAGGCTTAGATTATTCCGAGCATTTGTATATTAAATTTATTGTTATGAATTTATTTAAAATTTTAAAAATTAATAGAAAATTAATTTATGAGACACTTATTTTCATATAGTAACATTTGGCTCGTGGCTCAGAATAGGTAGGTAGTTACGGTAGCTATCGGATTCTTCCGTCTCACATCTCACTGAAAATGCGAAAACTACTTATACATAGGCCTGGGTAGAGAATTTTGTAAAATAAGCCCAAAGGCATCATGAGCTAGATCTGAGTTTGAAAACATACTCGAGGGATCGCATCCTCGAGGGTTATTAATCCGAAAATATGATTGGCTAAATGGCCAGTGTGGAGTAGGATACGATAAAACCACCACTCAACACGTCCTCTTTCCTATTCTAATCAAAACACAATAGAATGAGACAATAAATAAAGAGTGAGTCCTAAACGGACCTGAAAGAAGCTCCAAGCGTGTCCTTGTGCCTAGGTAGCGAGCTCCTGCTCTGTCCCTACACATCAAATCTACAAGCTAACGCCTGTTACTGAATGATGCATCAAACTCATCACGATCAACACACTCACAACACAAACATCATCCATCAACAATCAAATAATTATCAATGTAGAAATAACTCTACCTCATCCTATTCATACCAAATTCATTATGTTTTTCTAAGTTACGTTGTTGTCAGTTAGCGTGCTCAGATTTATTTTACTTAATTAGATTACTAAAATCCATTCACTATCAAACAAGTCTTGCGAACCATCACTTCATTCACAATCAAGCATTCATCATATCAAACAATCAATCCTAGCATGTTGTGCTAATAATAATCAATTTTAAACAATTAAATTGGAGGTAATTATACCTCGTGTTGTCGGCAATCGGCGACGGTTAGGGTTTCATCACGTGTCTCAAAGCTTGAATTTGGAGCTCGGCGGCATCAGAAGTTCTATTAGGTTTGACTGGACAAATTCCGGGAAGATTCGGTGAATTCCAACGAATATGGTTTTCTGGCAGGTTCCAACGGTTTCTCGGCAGATTTCAACGGTTTTCCGACAGTTTTTTGGCGACCGACGGGATGGTAGTGGTATAGGGTACTGTTGGCATCAGCTCGATGAGCTCGACCCAATGGTGGTGCACGGTGAGAATGCTAGGTGTGGCGATGATCACCGACAGCGGTGACGACAACCATGGCAGTTGGTCGCTTCAATCGAGCCCATGGTCGGCCTCGACAGTGGTGCTAGGGAGGGGGGAAATGTCGGGGAGGTCAAGGGAGTGGTCTCGGGGTCACGGCAGCAGCGGCACGGCCTTGACGACAGCGAATCGACTTGGGGAACATCGCGCATTCGTGGGGCAATTCTAGCGTCGTAGCGGCCAAACAGTGGCCGGGGTTGGTCAAGGAAGCACGGCGATGGCACAGTGGGACAGGGCAGCGTCAATCGACGACAGTGCAGTGTCAGCGATGAACACAAGGGCGGCCGTAATGGGGTTTGGGGTGAGGAAGTGTCACGAGGGAGAAGAAACACTTCGGTGTCAAACTCGTAAATAAGTATTGACTCAATTCTTACTCAAGTCAAAATAATAACTAGTTCATAATAGATCCTAAAAATTCTAAAAAATATGGGAAAATTTCATAAAATATATTACACACCACAACACACAATGACATGTTCTATAACAAACAACCCACCCAAATTTCCCTATAATGTATCCTAATGCGTTATTCAGACTAAAATTATTTCTATGATCAAATACATAAAAAAAGCAAGTACTACATACTTTCATATATTCTGATAACTTATTTCTCACCATCTTTTTGACGTTATCATCATTTATTCAGGTACACTTGACCCTAATCGCTCATAACTCACGGCTGGCTTCGACTTAGCACGCGGTTCACGAAACTGACTTAACTCAAATCTACAGTTGAACCGACTAGGTAGGTAATGTAAAACTCTGACTCGAGTCATGAGTTTTACAACCTACCTCAGAAAAATTTTGTCCTCAAAATTTTAACCAAGGAAGTTTCAAACTCATCCATAATCTGGAAAGAAATCTCTAGAAAGGTACATGGTTCTGAAGCTAGTTGCTCGAATATCTCCCAGTATCACTTCTTCATCTCATCTTCGTGTTCCCATGTAGATTCTCCAACTCCTCTTTGAGTCCACTGCACTCGCACTAAGGGGACTTCTTTCCTTTGGAGAATCTTCACTCTACAATCCACAATCTGAACTGCATCTTCTAGATACGTCAAGTCTGGTTGCAACTCTATCTCTCTAAAACTGACAACATGAGAGTTGTCTATATGGTACTTCTTCAGCATCGACACACAAAAGACATTATGCACAACTGATAGGTGAGGCGGCAATGCTAGCCTATAAGCCACTGATCCAATGTGCTCGATAACATCAAATGGTCCAATATATTGTGGATTGAGTTTCTCTCACGTCCCAAATCTCATGTTTCTCTTAGTCGGAGAGACCTTTAGGAGAACGTAATCTCCTAATGAGAAATGAACCTCACGTCTGCACTAATCAGCATAACTTTTCTGCCTGTCCCGAGCTCCTCTCATTCTCCTCCTGATCCACATCACCACTTCCTATGTCTGTTGAATCATCTTTGGCCCAATTCCTGATGTGTTCCTTCTTCCAATCATTGCCTCAACTATGGGTCTGCTTCCTGTGCAATCATGATCTGCTCAAGTACACTTGGCTGAATGGTTAATCGTGCCATCATTCCAACCAATTTCTGGCTTGTAGTGAACTGAGTCGCTGACACTGCTTGCCAATCATGCCGATTACAAAACTCTTGCCTTCTTGCCCAATGCATTTGCTACCACATTCGCTTTGCCTTCATGGTAGATTATGTCAATTTCATAATCTACTAACATCTCCAACCATCTTCTCAGTCTGTTGTTCAAATCTTTCTATGTAAAGATATATTTCAAACTCTAATGATCTATCAAAGGTCTGAAAGATGTTTCATACAAGTAGTGCCTCTATATTCTGAGTGTGGATATGACTACTACAAGTTCCAAGTACCTTGAGCTAGCGAGATACATAAGCTATAACTTTATCCTTCTGCATCAAAACACAACCTAAGCCAATCCCTGAGGCATCTGTGTAAACTACAATATCCTCGTGTCCCTCAAGCAATGTCAGGATAGGTGCCAAAGTCAATCTCTCCTTCAGCATCCTAAAACTCTACTCACCCTCGTCCGTCCATCTGAACCATTCCTCTTTCCTAGTCAGACCGTGTAAGAAGGGCTGCTATAGAAGAGAAATCCTGAATAAACCATCTACAGTATCTAGCTAGGCCTAGGAAACTCTGAACCTCTCTAGGTGTCTTCAGCTGTTCCCACTTCACTACTGCTTCTATCTTGGCTGGGTCTACTGAAATGCCTGATGCTGAGGATGACATGGGCGAGAAAGTGCACTTTTGACAACCAAAAACTACACTTCGAAAATTTCCAGTACAATCTATGCTCTCTCAGTGTCTGTAACACCATCCTCAGATGTTGCTCATGCTCTTCCTTGGATGAAGAATATACCAATATGCCATCTACGAAGATGATCACAAGCTGATCCAGGTATGGACTAAACAATCTGTTCATCAAGTCCATAAATGTTGTTGGGCCATTGGTCAATCCAAAAGGTATGACCAAAACTCATAGTATCCATATCTAGTCTTGAATGCAGTCTTCGAAATATCTTCTACTCTAATCTTCAATTGGTAGTATCTTGACCTCAAATCAATCTTCGAGAAGATGACTGTTGATCTCAATTGATAAAATAGATCATCAATGTGAGGAAGAGGGTATCTATTCTTAATAGTTGCATGGTTTAGCATCCTGCAATTGATGCATAGATACATGCTTCCATCCTTCTTCCTCACTGAATAACACTAGTGCACCCCATACGGAAACACTCAGTCTGATGAATCCTTGATCCAATAGTGTCTATAGCTATTCTTTGAGTTCCTTTAGCTCAAGAGATGCCATCCTGTACAAAGCTCCGGAAATTGGTGTTGTTCCAGGCATCAGCTCGATGGCAAGGTCTACCTCTTTGTCTGGCAGCAATCCAGTAATCTCCTTTGGAAATACGTCGACAAATTCTCTGACTACTAGAATCTCCTCAATGCTCTCTTGTCTCCTGGACCACTCTGCTCAATCAAAACTAACACTGCCATTATCAATTCACTGCCTCTATCCAACTGTCTCATTGTATTCTGATCGGATATCCATCCTTGTCTTTTATCTCTGCCCTGACCTTGGAAGAGAAAGTGACGTCTTCCGTGGTGTAAAGTCACCGTCTTTCTTCGGCAATCTATCACAGCTCCTTACTTGGACATCTAGTTCATCCCAAATATCACATCAAATTCTTGTAGCTTGAACAATATCAAATATGCTACAAGTTGTCGATGTTGAATCTCAATAGGGACATTATGCACACACTCATTCGTAGCTAGCACACTACCGACAGGAGTGGACACTAATAGTGAAGGTCCTAACTCTTCTATCTTACATCCAATTCTAGTTGTGTGAGTATATGAAATAAAAGAGTGTGTGCAGCCAGAATCAAATAAGACTTGTGCAAGTACAAAGCCTACTGGAAACATACCTGTCACGACTATCGTGTCCTCAAGTGCCTCTGCCACAGTGGCTGCATACATCCTCACTGGCTACTATTGTGTTGGGGCAAGAGGTGTTGTTGGTGGTACTGCCTGATACTGATCCATCTGATCCTGACCTGGCGGTACCTATTGTCTACCCCTCTGTTGTCTAGCTTGTCCTACAGCCATGCACCATCTTTGGTTCTGTCGCCTCCGCTACTATCTCTTTGGTTGTTGGTCTCCGCCTCTCTAGCTTTGACCTTGGCCCTATTGGCCTCTCTGTTGTGGTTGCTGCTAAGGAGCTGAGAGTGAAAGTCTTTGCAGAGGCACTGGGAGCATCACCTGTTGGGCCTGGCCAGTTGCACAAGTTGCGGGTCTATGCCTTGGTTGACCGTAACTATAACATACCCAGTGCCCACTCTGCACTCTGCAACTCGATGTCCTGACGGACCGCAACTATGACAAAGATTCTTGCCTACTCTGCATTCACCACTATGATGATGTTGGCAATTCTAACAGAATGGTGCTCTGTAGCCCTAAACTTGGCCATCCATAGCCCTCATAGTGACAACGCATCTGTTTGACATTTCTGTTGTGCTCCTTGCTATGGCTGATATGTTCTAGGGTGTTGCTGCTTCTAGTCCAAATCCCGGCGAGGTTTAGCAGTTATAACTCATTCTGCCTGCACCTACAACTCTCACAACATCACCGAAAGTAGCAAAGTTCCTATCCAAATAGGCCATCTTGATCTCATGATGGAGGCCTTCGTAAAATCACTCTATCCTTCTTTCTTTAGTGGGGACTAAATCTAGTGCAAATCTCTCTAGAGCTCTAAACCTGGTCCCGTATTGCACCACTGCATGGGTCCTTCCTCAAGTTCTGAGATTCCCACTCCTTCCTCTTCCTTACATTTGGCAAAAAAATATTTTCCATCAAATTCCTCTCTGAATTCCTCCCAATTGATGTTTTGAGGTTGACGGTGAGCAAATGTGAAATTCTGCACTAAATCCCACCATACTCTAGCTTCATCCTGGAATGCCCCTAAAATGATGCGTACTCTATGCTCCATCGGGCATCCCATACTACCGAACACTCCTATGGCTGACGATATCCACAGGAATGCCTCCTTTGCATCCAACTTCCTAAAGGTCATCCACCATTCTTCACGAACCTTTCGTACTACCACAACTCCAGATTCCTTGCACCCATTGATCTATTTGATCCTTCTCCTCATTCGTACAATGGAAACTGTGGTCCTATACCTGTAGGTACACTGTCAAATCCTACAGCTCCACTTCCACCTGCAATTTGTTCGCTACCTGCTACTGTGGTTCCACTGAAGTCTAGTCTCATCCTCACCTAAAGTGGGTCAATTAGAGAACCTGTTGTTGGAGTAGCCCTCTGTTGCAGCGGTGGACGAGGAGGTGACGGCTCTCACTTTGTCGGCTAGCTAAAACTGGAACACTGGTCCCTGCTGGTGGCATGGTGGTCCTCGGTCGACTAGATGTTGTGTCATTGTGACCATGATTGGGACTATCTTGTTTGGGCACTGGAGGGGATGGGGCCCTGATATGCATCCTACGAGTCTGGTTCACCATCCTCATGGTACTCCCTACTCTAATTTGGTCATCCTGACACACCACTGTTAGGTAAGAAAATCTGTAAACTAAAAACATAAAGACAGAAAAATACCTATCGGTACAGCTCAGAGTATCTTTTGCATACATGTAACCTGTAATGCATCTACCATCTTAATCAACCAAGAGTTGGCTCTGATACCATTCTTGTAACACTAAGGTTCGGCTCACCCGTGAACCGACCCAAAAATGTCACTGGTGACCAAACCGATTGCTAATCAACTAAATTTGGTTAAGTTGACCCGGATCTGCCCTCGACGTCTTAAGATAGAGATGTGACATGCAAAACATGGATGAAGCAATTGGGTTCTAACACAGTCCTACATGCGTGCCATGACGTGCAAGCAAAAATAGGACAAAACAATAAATGAGAAGATCAAAAGAAAATATATGTTTCTACAGAAAAAAGGTCAGAGTTTTCCCTAAAAGTGCAATAAGGGCCAACCTATCCATAACAGGGATATATAAATATTCTATCAAAATAATATAAAACATGAAAATCTATCATGGCATTCAGGCATTATCACTTTAGTTTTCACCTGAGCCAAGTCTGAGCTCCAAGGCTCCCTGTTCATTCACATTTATCTATTCGTTTCATATTCAGTTTATCAAGGCATAACACAACATCATTATAATTCATACAACATCAGCACACCATCATTATATGTTACACATGGAAGGTACATGTGTGCACAGTTCTGTGCTACTCCTCCGCAGTCCTGACAACTTTCATTCATCACAATTCTTACCTACATAAATATATAAAACCATCAGTAAGAAGTGTTACCGGTCTAGAAAATAACTAATATCAATCTGACAAAGGCGAGCTAACCCTTCTATTAAATAAAAATCTCATATATGTCCTCAGGAACTCTCACAAGGGCAGTAATGGGAGTCGTCGCCCTCGGGCGGCAGCATCCCCTTTCCATATCTTTCTTTTTCCAAAACATTTACTTTCCTTGTCCATTTAAACTATCCCTTTGCACGGAAAAATCATTCTCGTTTATCTCTGCCCTCTACATCCTCCGTATTACTCTTGGCCCTAAATATAGGGGCCGAGTACTCTCAGACATGCGCCTTCAGTGCCCTTTTTTGCCACAAGTCTAGATATGCACTAGACATCAATACCCGTAAACCTCCACACTTCTCCGCATTTGAGGAACATAAAGGTGGAGTTGTCAGGATCCCTCAGGAATGGAGTGGACATTCACTAGTTCCAAAGCCCACTTTGACAAACACACGCCTTATCTCAAGACGTGGCCGTCGGTTTCCTCCATCTCACATCTCACTGAAAATGTGAAAACTACTTATATGTAGGCCTGGGTAGGGAATTTAGTAAAATAGGCCCGAGGGCATCGTGAGCTAGATCGGAGTTTTGAAAATATACTCGAGGAATCTCATCCTCGAGGGTTATTAATTTGAAAATACGATTGGCTAAATGGCCAGTGTGGAGTAGGATACGATAAAACCACCATTCGACATGTCCTCTTTCCTATTCTAATCAAAACATGATAGAATGAGACAATAAATAGAGAGCGAGTCCTAAACGGACCTGGCAGAAGCTCCAAGCATGTTCTCGTGCCTAGGCGGGGAGCTCGTGCTTCGCCCTTACACATCAAATCTAGAAGCTAATGCCCGTTAATGAATGATGCATCAAACTCATCACGATCAACACACTCACAACACAAACATCATCCATCAACAATCAAACAATTATCAATGTAGAAATAACTCTACCTCATCCTATTCATACCAATTTTATTATATTTTTCTAAGTTACACTACTGTCAGTTAGCGTGCTCAGATTTATTTTACTTAATTAGATTACTAAAATCCATTCACTATCAAATAAGTCATGCAAACAATCGATCCTAACGTGCAGTGTAAATAGTAATCAATTTTAAATAATTAAATCAGGAGGTCATTATACCTCGTATTGTCGGCAATCGGCGATGGTTAGGATTTTGTCACGTCTCGTAGCTCGAATTTGGCACTCGGCGGCGTCCAAAGTTTGCTTAGGTTCGACTAGATGAACTCGGCAGAAGATTTAGTGAATTCTAACGAATCTGGTTTTTCGGTAGGTTTCAACAATTTCCTAGCGGATTTCGACAGTTTTTTGGTGATCGACAGGATGGTAGTGGTATGGGGTACTGTTTGCATCGACTCGATGAGCTCGACCCAATAGTGGTGACAGTGAGAATGCTAGCTGCAGCAATGATAGCCGATGGCGGTGACGAGTTCAGTCGGGGCAGTTGGTGACGTCAATAGAACCCATGGCCGGCCTCGATAGCAGTGCTAGGGAGGGGAAATGTCGGGGAGGTCAAGGGAGTGGTTGTCATACTAGAATAGAAGAAACTCCTTTAGTTCGTGTAGCTGTGGTTCATGGCCTGTGGAGGTTTGTGTTGTTTTTTCAAGATGATCTTTTGATGGTGCTAGCAAAGGAGTTTCTTCTATTCTAGTATGGGAGATGTGTTAAAATATTTCCCTCTTCATGTGATGGCGGTCAGCAAGCGGTCGACAATTGTGCTTCAAGTTTGACTGGTGTTCGACAAGTAGTGCAGAGGAGAAGATTTTTCAAGGAGTTTCCATATGGGGCGAAAAGGGGAGATTGGAAGGGTTGTATCTCTTTCCCATGTGAAGGATGCTGAAACCAACCCTAGTGTGTTCCGTATGATTCGGGAGGGGAAAATTGTTGGAGTCCCTCATCATACGATGAATGTGAGAAGACATGCAACTAGATGGGGAATCGTAAAGACATGGAGTTACCCTAATAGGTACAAGGAATTCGAGTAGAATTGTGGAAGACGAGGAGTATTTGGTATTTGGCTCTTTGTATTCAAGAGGTTGGTCGTATCTCATGTATAATGTTTTGTATCCATTATCTATAAATATGTAGTTGTACATGTGTGATGAAGTAGTACAACTGAAGAGTGTGTTATTTGGTTTCACTATGATGGTTTTGCAGTGAGGCTCTCCCTCTCTCTCTTAGAGGAGGGAGAGCCTATCCTCACAAGATATGGATCTTCCCAATTAGATTGTCTCTCTTCAGTTAGAGTTTGAGGGTATTCCTAATTGGGCGTATTCCAATTAAAGGTTGAGTGTATTCCTAATTGGAGTGTGTTCTAGTTAGAGGTCAAGTGGGGAGTGTTCTAGTTAGAGGTTGAGTGTGTTTCCAATTGGATGTGTATCCTAGTTGAAGATTATTGATTCCATCTGAAGAAAATTTTCAGATGATGATGAGATGTGAGTTTTGGCTTTGTCCGATGAAAATGATGTACCGGCTTTGCCCGATGTGTGCGCCCATTATTTGATTATAGTGGATGGTTTGTGGTTTTCCTTTTATTTTGGAGGTTCCACGTTTAGTTTTTTGTGTCATCTATCTTTTATCCTTTATTGGTTTGCCTTGTCAAAACACACAACATGGAGTTTTAGAATTTTGGGTGTTAAAATCCCAACAAGTGGTATCATATGAGATGGTTCGGGAATGCCCGATGTGTGAAGGAGAGTTGTTGGGTTTATCCCACATCGGTCGTAGATGATCGTGGTGAGTTGTATATAGGCTAATGGGAAAGCCTTATTCCTTAAGCTTAACTTGGATTAAGAGAGACCCGTGCATACCTATTGCAATTCCCTTTTGGAGGTCTAAAAGGCCCAACAGTGGTATCAGAGCTTGGTTGGGGCCTAAAAGGCCCAAGAAATGGTATCAGAGCTTGGTTGGCGGCCCATAGGGCCCAAGAAATCAAACCAGCTCCAAGGGTATGGTATGAGAGACTAAAGAAATTCCTCATCTCTCAAGACTTCTCTAGAGGGAAGGTCAACACCACCATGTTTACAAAAGGATTAAAAGTTAAGCTTTTGGTGGAGCAAATCTATGTGAATGATCCCATCTTTGGCTCAAAGGATACCAAGTTTTATGGTGAGAAAGTTGAACTTCTTCCTTGGTCTTCAAATCAAGCAATCCAAAGAAGGGATCTTCATTAGGCAAGCAAAGTATGCTTTGGAGTTCATTAAGAAGTTCAGGTTGGAAAATGCTAAGGACTCAAAGAAGCCTATGAGGTCAACTTGCAAGCTTGATACGAATGAAGAAGAAGACCGATCGATCAAAGGCTTTATAGAAGCATGATTGAAAACCTTTACTGCATCGCAATTTGGCTAGATATAATGTCAAGCATATGCGTATGTGCTAGGTTCCAAGCTAGCCCTTTGAAGTTGCACTTGAAAGCATGAAGATCATCAAGTAGTAAAGCATTCTACTAACTTTGGTTTGTGGTATCCCAAGTAATCACACTTTAAGCTTAGTGCTATATTGACTCGAACTTTGTCGAGTCAAAGAATGATAGGAAGAGCATTAGTAGAGCTTGCTTCTTTTTTGGATCTTGTTTAGTATCTTGGATGTGCAAGAAGCAAAGTTCTACTGTTCTCTCCACCACCGAGGCGGAGTACATCTCGGCCAGACTTAGATGTACTCCAATCCTTTGGATGCATTATACTCTCAAGGACTTTAGATTAGAAATGAAGGAGCCAACTCTCTATTGTAGTAGTATTAGTATAATTAGTATTACGTGTTAGGCCCTATGGGCCCCCAAAAGGGACTTAAAATAGGTATCATAGGTCTCTCTTAATCCAAAATCTAGCGTAGAGAATAAGGTTTTCCCATTAGCCTATATACAAATCACCAACACCCTCTACGACGGATGTGCGATAAACCCAACAACTCCCCTTCACACATAGGGCGATCCCGAAATCATCATCATCTGACAATCTCCCCTTCATCAGATGACATTCACATATCATCACCTAACAAACTCCCCATAAATCATTAGTTAGAACCCATGAAGGAAACTTCTAGGTTCGGCAACCAAAGACCTAGGGCTTGGCAGAAAAGCCATGAAGCGTTTGAGTTTGACTGACCTTCGATTGAGAGTTTGGCAATCAAAGTGCTTAAAAGAACTGTAGGATGACATGGCACATAGCAAAAGAGGACTTTGGGTAAGCTTTGGTCAAGGGCTTGGTAGCCAAAAAGAACTCTGGGGTTAACGTGGTGAAAGGAATTTGAAGTTGTGAAAATTTGGGCAAAGCTTTTTGTTGCAGGTTTGGCAACTGAAGCTGACATGGTTAGTTGTAAGTGAACTTTTGGCTAGTGTTTGGTTGATTATTTAGAAGCCAATCATTATTGAAAAATTATCAAAACTAGCCATTGGCAAAAAGCAAAAGATTAGAGGTTCAAATCCCAGTGGGACAGGCTTAGAAAATCTATTGTAAAACCCATGACTCGGGTTAGAGTTTTACATTAGTGAATCACTTAGTTCAACTGTTGGTTCGAGTAGAGTCAATTTCATAACCCATGTGCTTAGATGAGGCCAGCGTGCGTTATGAACGAAGAAGGTCAAGTGTACCCGAGTATATGATGATAACGTCAAAAAAATAATGAGAAATGAGTTATTAAAGTATATGACATTATGCAGTTATTTCATATATATATTTGATCGTAGAATTTTTTTTTGGTTGAATAACGCATTAGGATGCATTATATAGCAATTTGGGTAGGTAATTAGTTATATAACATGTCATTTTGATATTATGGAATGCATTATATTATATGAAATTTTGCCAGACTTTTTTAGAATTTATTAAGAGTTAGTTATTATTTTTGACTTGAGTCAAAGTCAAATTAACATTTATTTACTAGAGTGCCACCCAAAACCCTCATCCCGACTTTTTTTCCCTCTCCATCCATTACCACCCCGATATTTGCGGCCGATGCCTCATCCAACCTCCACACCACCGCCGATCGACGCTGACAAAGTCTCCGGAGCTCGCCAGTCATTCCCCCCAACATCCGGGTCGATGCCATGCCCTCATGCCTTGATTACTGATGTCATTCTGCAACTGACCGCTCAGCTCTACTGTCGCCATGCTGCCATCATCAGCCCCTTCAACCCCAGGAGCTTTCCCCCACACTAAGCGACTCCGTCGAGGGCAGCCAAGGGCCGATCGGTTAGCCGACCGATCCTAGCCGATTCATGGTTGCCGTCGATGAACATCGCTACTGCCACCGCCGCCCTCACCATCACCATGGTCAGGTGGTGCTTGCTGAGCCAATGCCGACCCACAACCCCGATCACTTCGCCAAAAAAGTTGCCAGAAAGCCACTGAAAAGCCGCCGAAAACGGTTGAAAACCGTCGAAAAGTCAAATTGGTTGGAATTCGCCAAAAGTCGTGGGATTTTCGCCGAACTCGTCCAACCAAACCTAATCAAACTTCAGATGCCACTGGGTGTCAAATTCGAGTCCCAAACTGCGCGACGAACTCTTGTCGTCGCCTATTCCAATGACGCAGAGGTAAAATTAACTCCGATCCTAATTACTTAAAATTGATAATTATTAGCACAACATGCTAAGATTTGATTGATTGACGCAATAAAATATTGTGATTGTAAATAAAATGAATTTTATATGATTTGAGTTATGTTGAAATGAATGTCTAATGAACTAATTTAGTAAATTAAGTATGAATTGTTAATTAGACTATAACAGTAGCCTAGAAAGTCTTGATGTGAATTAATGTGAGTGTCTTTGATTTAGTATGTTAGTTAGGATGTGTGAATGCATTATAACGAGACATTAGCTTTTAGTTTTGATGTGTAGGTACGAAGTAGGAGCTCGTCGCCTATGGACTTGATTAGAGCTTTTATCACTCCATATCGTGATTCGTTTTCATAGGTATGCACTGTATTCCACTCTATCACGAACCATTTTAGTTGGTAATGAGATCTTAGGATTAATAACCATTCGAGGATGAGATCCATCGAGTTTGTTTTTGAAAACTCAGATCTATGATCATGATGCCTTCGGGCCTACAATATTAAAATCCCTACCCATACCTATGCATATATAGTTTTTCTCGAGTTTTCAGTGAAATGTGAGACAAGGCAATGTCGACTCTTACGTGAACCATGAACGAGCTACGTGCCGGTCAAAGCGGGCTCTAGATTGGTGAGTGGGCCATTCAATTCCCGAAGGATTATGACAACTCCACCTTTGAGTTCCTCAAACCTGGAGAAGTATGGAAGATTATGAGTACTGCAATGCATGGCGTGTCTAGACTTGTCGATATCAAAGGGCACAGAAGGTGCCTACCTAAGAGTGCTCGGCCTATGTGCCCAAGGTTAGAAGTGATACAGAGGATGTAGAGAGCTTTAGGATAATTGATTTTTCGCGCAGGGTACAGTTTGAAAATTTGTCATGAGTCAAAGTGGGACGCTGTTGAGCCAAGGCCGATAGACTCCCGATTTGTGCCCTTATGAGAGTTTCTAATGCATAAATATATGGATGATTTCATTTAACAAGAGAGTGGCCGTCCTAAGCCAGTTTAATTATTAGTTATTTCTGAATCAGTAACACTCATTAGTGACATTTTGTATTATATATGTAGGTGAGAACTATAATGAATGAGCACTATTGAGCCGAAGGCAACAACTCCTAATTAATGCCCATATGAGAGATTCTATGCATAAGTATATAAATGATTTTATTTAACAGGAGAGTTAGCTCTCATGTGCCAATTTGATTATTAGTTATTTCTGGACCAATAGCACTCATCACTGACATTTTTGTATTACATATGTAAGTGAGAACTAGATGACTAAGCACTGTTAGGATTGCAAAGGAGTAGCAATGTAACTTACACACATGTACCTGCTAAGACACTGAATGAGAACGTGATGTGCTGAATTATTATGAATGGTGGCAGATGAATGTCTTAATGTCTTATTGCATGAAATGATCTGTGTGTGATATTATTATGCATAGAATTGAATCAGGGTGAGTCAAGACCAAATTCAAGATGATGAAAATGATGATAATGGAAATATTGCAAGAAAAATATCATATTTTTGCTATGTTTTCCACTTTTATTGTTATGTATTCATATGATTTGTCATTGACAAGGTGGCCCCTAGTGTACTTTCAGGAGGGGACTCTATCTGTTTTGTTTTAAAAATCATTATTTTTTAAAATTATAATGAGTTTGTGTTGTTTTAAATATAGTTGGCATGTCGTAGCATGCATCTAAAACTATGATAGAGCCTAAGCATCTCATTCATGCATTAAATGCTTGCATCACCATCTTGAGACGCTGAGGTTAAATCCAGGTTGGCTTAACCAAATTAAGTAGATTAGTGATCGGTTAGGTCGCCAATAGCATTTCCGGTTCAATTCACGGGTGAACCAAATTGGGGTGTTATAGCTATACATACAACCTTGGAGAGTGTGTTTTGAACACCACTTGTTATCATTGTAAACCATAAATTCTCTTCGATTAAAATTGGAAGGACAAGCTTGTGTTAGGAGTGGTTTTACCTATTAACTTGTATTTCTAGGTGATTTAATTATGTACCAAGGAGAGCACTTTATTGAGAAGTTGATCAAGTGCTTTTGAACTAGGTGTAATCTCTCTAGGTGTAGGGAGAGTGTGAGAGGCATCTTGCTCGAAGAAGGAGGTGCTTGACTTGGTTTTTCTCTTGGCTCAAGGGTTGAGCTTGTAAAGGGAGGTAGCTTCAAGGAAGTGGAGCTCCAAGGATGTTGGGAACTGGTTGGCTAAGGATTCTCGGCTCTTGGCATTGGAGAAAGAAGTCTTAATGAGGCTCCAAGGTTGTTTGAAGTGCAAGCTTCCTAGGCGCTTATGAAGTGCTGGTGAAGTAGGCCTTAATTTGTTGCTTGTAGAGTGTACAAGTGGTAGGATAAAATAGAAGAGTACTAGTTGAGAATTTTTTTAAAATTTGTTTACGTCTTTTCTCTACTCCTTCTCATTGTGTGCTTAATCTTTTTTTGTTTTCACTTGCTTAAGCACCCTTCACATAACCTCATTGAGCTTGACTTGTTCGCAGTAGGAAGTTAAGTGAATTAAGCTTAGAGCCATTTAGTGAACTTGTATAGTTTGATCGATTTGCCAAAGCTAGTGGCTTTTTGACCTTAATGTTGTACTGTCTCAGACACTTTTTATTTGAGTTCATTCACATTTGATAATGCCTTGCTCTATTGTTTCTAGTGCCTAAGTGTTATATCTTTTATGTCAAAGTGTCTAAGTAATGTGGAAATCTAAATCTTTTATTGAGTTTGTAGTTAACTCTCTCCCACGTAGAAGCCTCAATTAATGATGAGCTTAGAATAGATAAGGCCCCATCACAGATTTTAGGCATGAACATATTTTGGTTTGGCCTGAAATAACCAACCGATCCAAATCGAAAAAGTAATTCTATCCAGTTTTAGGTTTGGGTAATGGGACAAATTTGATGAGTAGTTAAAATTTGGTTCTAAACCCACTCAAGCCGAACCCAACTGCCTAAACTGACCCATATATATTAACAACCCTAAAAGCCAAATCTTTAACCCAATCTCTACCTTTCCCTATCTCCTCCCTCTACCACCACTCAGACCACCCTCCTCCCACTTTTCCCTTCCTCCTCCACCTCCTTCTTGGAGTAGGGATGGACGCAGAAGCTGGGAACATCTTTCAGTAGAGTCTTCGATATTTGGATGGCAAGGTAAGACAAGCACCTGAGCATGCATGCAAGGGCAAGACTTATGATCGGCACCAGCCATACATGCAAGAGTAGATCAGCACTCTACATGATGAGTCTTTTCTTATAGGCAAGTCCCATGGCAATAGTACAATGCAAGGATGAGACTTTGGAGCTTCAGCAGCGGTGTACCATGTACAGCACAACAACAAGGTAGCTGTAAAGCTTCGTCAGAATCTCATCGCCTGAGAATCAAAGTTTTGCTGCCAACAGCCACTCGCTGCCCCCTTCCAAAACCAAAAGTCAACAGTCGCAGGGAAACTATTGTCACGGTCAATGTCATCAAACATTGACAATGTGAAGAGAATAGGAAAAACAATTGGGGCTGGCTATTCATTTACCAAGAGCAAATCCATCCATGACTAAAGGAAAACATCTCATGTACATCCGTTAAAAAGGAAGCTACAAGTAAACTACCAAGAAAGAGCTCAACATGACACTCCACATTTGTAATGACCCATCCGTTTCGAGCCATGAGTCAAGTGTTACTATATGAAACTAAGTGTCTCATAAATTAATTTTCTATTAATTTTCAAAATTTTATACAAAACCATGACATAAAATTTAATATAACAAATACTCGGAATAATCTAAGCCCCATGACCAAACTGAAATCCTACTATTATGCAAACAATCTAGAAGTATAATAACAGATAAGAAAAAATAATAGTCCAATAACAGAGTTCTCCAGTTATCCTAACTCTACCCGTCCTTAGGCAATTCCGCGTTAGTGATAAAAATACTAAGTTATATAATTACAAGAAACAAGTTAATATATTCCACGACATCATTAAGTACGTCTTTTAGTGATTATGAGCTTATGTCGAGCTCTTATTATGCTAGGAGGGTGGCCGCTCATTTAGTTACAATCCCATATATGAGCACACACGCTATCTGACCCTCGGCCTGTAATTACCAATGTTTGTCATTGACTCACCCTTTCAGTATCACAAGTACATAATGAGGCATCTTGCACCATTACACCCTATCACCCCTTTCGGCATGAGGGCAGATATTTAATCTTTCAATAATTTTAAGGGTGCTGCCCCTTGTCAAACTAAGTAATTTCTTTAACCCCGATTATACTCGGCGCATGGTGGTCGAACGTAGGCTCAAATTGACCAAGACTCCCAAATAAGAAATATAATTATAAGGGTTGGTGTTGCCCCGTGTCAGACTGAGTCAATTTTTTGACCTCAATTGTACTCAGCGCATGGTGGTCGAATGTAAACTCAGGTCGATAAAAACTCCCAAATAGGAATATATAATATTTCAAATAATTATACAGACATGAAATTGTGATGAGGCACCCACAACTATAACATACGATCCTAATACCATGAAACTTCTCTAAAGCATTCCCCTTATGAGCTAAATGTGCTCATAAGCTACCGAGAAGATGTTTCATTTAACATCAGCATAATTCTCCTTTGTATAAAAAAATATGTACGAATTCAAGAAATCAATATATTAAACTTTATTAATATGTGTGAAATTCAAGAAATCACTATATTAAATTTTATAATGTGTGAAATTCAAAAAGTCGTTATATTAAATTTTATAGAAATAAATGTAATCACACATAAATATATTCAACACCAACTATTTGTGTGGTAACGAAAAGTAAAAAAACTAACTATTGAGTTAAAGCGAATGAGTGTTCAAATTACACTCACGATTCCCAATCCCAAAAATTTAATAAATAGAACTAATTTAAAATTATTCATAAATATCATTGTAACGTTACTCTAAAGGTTATAATTAATAATTTATGATATTAATTCTTAAAAATTAATTTAATTAAATATTATTTATGGTTCATTCTAAGATTTATAAAACCCTAAATAAAATAACCTAATTATTTTTTTCATGGTTTTATAACATTGGCAATTGGAATTTTCAGAGAACAATCTTACTAACCCAAGCTATTGAGGAAACAAGAGGGAACAAGGGAACAAGAAGAAACCACATCCCATTTGGATATATGATATGTCGAGTGCACTCCTTAAATAGTAAGGAAGCTCCCAAGAAAAATGCTAGGAAGTTACCAGATGGAGTTGAGAATATTCCAAGAAAGTTGCTCAACCATGGCTATATTTTCACATACACACCAACTTGAAACTGAGCTCTCTTCTTCACCCACATCTTATTCTTCTAAACCTTAGAGTCTTGGTTCTTCAACGTTTTAATCTATAGGAGGAGAAGTTCCAAGAGTTTGTGAAGAAGAAGCCGTGTAATCAAGTTACAAGGAAAAAAGCAAAATTGGAGAGGGATTTGTGCCAACAATCTAGAGTTGAATTTTCTTTCTTCTTGTTGTGTTGTTTTCTTGTTGTATTTAATGAAATTTTGTAAGCCTTTTATGGGGTAATTTTGTATAGATTTGGGATGACGATAGATCTTTGTAGAAATATAATGTTAAGTATTATTATCTATCTCTTTATACTAAATTATAAACTACCTACCCCCATCCTTAATGTCAGGGTGCCTGCTTGGATGCTGCGTGTAAGTGATCTGAAACTCTGACCTTGTCTGGCCACTCTGGCTATCGTCCATCTATCTCATTAGATGCTACTAACTCTATCCTAATCATCTATCGTACTCTGAAGCTAACAATCACTAATTTCATCATCATACACTGGATAGTCAATGTATTACTATTGTGTCATTTTGACCTTTTTTTCTACTTGATTGCTAGTCATGTTGTTCAATCCTTATTCCTTATCTATAATTCCTCACATATTACCTACCTATCCTCTAATTTCTTCATGTAACTTTGTTATGCACTTATGTACCCATCTATCCTGTCGCTAGCCTACTATAGTATACATGCTCCGATGGCGATTGAGTTGCTCGAACGGCAGTTGAATTGCTTTAATGGTGGTTGAGCTACTCGGACAGTTGTTGAGATACTCGGATAGTGGTTGTGCAAAATAGATGGTGGACAAACTACTTGGATGGTGGTTGACCTACTCTGTGCAACTACAAGCTACTATAAGGCAATCGACTGCTCTACTAGTCTATAAGCCATCTATCCATCCAAGCTCATTATTTGCTATAGTTTTTCTAACTGTCGTATCACTCTCATACTACCACTTATGACTCCTATCAGTCCCTCACTCAAGCCATGATACTACTGATCAAACAGTTATGACAATCCATGTTCAGTGATCATGAGTCCAATAAACTAATTGCATTCCTACATTGTAGGTCTACCTAGTGAATACCCACACTTTGAACTCTCGATAAGGTCATGCCCATCATACCATCTCATCTATATCTAGGTGCTATATGATCCAATTATCTCTGTAAAGACTGGTCATAATGGTGTCCTATAGGAAATGGGTCCACTAGTGACCCCTATTGGTAATAAATCCTATAAAACTTATCATGCACTCCTCTCTACATCCCCCCAATATATAACATGGTCAACTCGATAATATAACCTACTCATGTGGTTTCTATTGGCCTATCATCATATCCCTATCATTGCACAACTAGTTGCATACTTTAATTTAAAAGAATAAACATATCTTGCACTTGCTCTTTTATCTTTTCTCTGGCTAGGTAACTATCATTTTTACAAAAATATATAGTTATACAGATGTGACAGGATCCAAACATTAACCCGTCAATCACTTATTCTTATCCAACAGGCATACTTATATCTTTTCATAAATTCTCTTCCAGCACAATAAGAAAAGGTAAAGAGAATAATAGGAATGTCCAAAAGAGAGTAAGGGTGAAGAAAGATGAGAGAATAGAAAGGGTAAGGGAGAATGAAGAAAAAGCAAGGGAAGATGAGAAGAAAATGTAGTAGAACATGGAATTTTTCTCTCTATCAACCCCTATACAATCTGGTAATATCTTATCAAATTCTGTGATCTCCAAGCCACTGTGTAGCACAAGTCTAAGTAGGTTAGTCTTCACATACTAATCGCAACTTCTATTGAATTAGGTTAGTCTTAAACATAGAGCGTTATCCTCAATTCATACCATGCATACAGACCTGTGTAAAAATTCATAACTTAAATAGATTAAAACTAAATGCGCAAGATGCAGAAACATGTTTGCCTGGTAGCTATAGATAGGCTCATGAGAGGGGGGAGGGCGGGGGTACCATAATGAAACACAACCATAACATAAACATGCGACAATCACACCAAGCATGTACCAGCACATCAATCACACCATAACAAAATGCATATATACACATCACATTCTGAAGGTTTACCATCCTAATAACTCAAGAAGTTGGCTCTAATATCATGTTATTACACCACATTTTTCATTCTAAGGGTAGACCAAAATACGATTTTAAAATTTGAAATATTATTCATTAAACTATTATTGTACAAATTTTACGAAAACAAATGTCAACCTTTAGGGAGTCATAAGATAGACACCTTATTAAAATTTTATATAATACATACCAATTATACTACCGTAATGAGGTTCTTATACTTCCGACTTCTAATATGAGGATTATGAGTCACAAGAGAGACAACACCTCTCTGACGGCCCTACGAATGTGACTTTACAATGTAATGTATGCTCTAAGTTATATAAGAGAACACATTTAATGGAGCTAAAAAGGTTGAGTTTTTATAATTTAGATACATGATCCTTCGATTCTTATACTTAATTACAATCTAGAATTTTATATAGCTCACATTCAGATGATATATATGACATTGCAATAACGTAAACATTAAGTTGTAATTCCCTATTCAACATACCCTATAGAATTCAAATAAAAACACAAAAACATCATCAGACACTGACATCACATCCTAATGCCCTAGTCTTCATGTGGCCTTTTCATGCAGTACGAACCGTAAACTCCTCCCACCTACATTACCCTAACACACACAACTATCACCAAATATATACATACATATCATGTATAAATTGCTCCTCATCGTGTTCCAGAACTTTAAAACTTACACACTCTACAAGTAATTGTTAGCCTTTGCCCCAAACTTTATATGCTCCACAAGGATATAATGATAATAAAATTGATACTAAAACATACAAATCACTCGTATCATATCTACATGCATCATAATAAGGTCTAAGGCACCGGCCCAATTCATAATACAATTGATACGCCCATAATTCCCTATAATACATGAATCTCAAATCCATATCGAATTCCCGAAATACTAGGTGTGATACAAGACAAGTCATACACACGGTACCATCCCTTATCATGAGCCTCTCGTTTTATCTGCTTATACCAATCATTGACATACGTACTCATATAAAGAAATCAAATAAATTTAATTACCAGTCTGAAAATAACTACGGATACATAAATACTAGATAGGTACCTTAACACCCACAAAAAATTATAAAACTTCACAATTCATCACAAGGCGGAAAGAGAAGGCCCACATGGCCAACATCAAAAAGAAAATGTCATACCAAGTGGACAGCAAAAAGAAAATGTCATACCAAGTGGACAGCTGTATACTTACATATATCCTTGTGCTTATGCCCTTACATTCTTCATATATCACCCGATACAGTACTCCTATGACTTAAAATGGTGTTAGTTTAATGCCACAATTTACAAAAACACATTACATTCATAATACCCTACTTATATTGTACTATTTTAAGGTGTAAAGGAATACTAATACAATTATTACAACCAGTACCACTCACTTTTTTCTTTATAAAATCTACAAAATCGCACATACTTATATAATAAACTTGAGGAATTATATAATAAATTTCTCGATCTTTATTTAAAAACAACAAAGAATCTCATCCTTATAATTTTATGAATTTCATTAATTTTATTAAATTGTAAAAAATTTAACTAAATGACCCTGCATATAAAGGATCCGATAAAATATCAATGATGTCATTAAAACCTCACACATGGAGTTAAAAAACGTGAAGGAGAAAGAGTTATGAAGAACTAGATGAGTCAAGTTCCCCATCTTAATTCGGCAAGCTCACTTCACATAACCTAACAAGGAGATGAAAGCCGAATCAGTCTTAGATCGCATCAGCACGTTAAGCAAGGCAACACCTCAATACATTCACAATACAAAAGAAACTAATTACTTAATCACATTATTTAATAACTTGGTAAACCTCATTAGATAACCTTAATTGAAGTTTAAGGTTACAAGTACACTTAATAAAAAATCTCATACTTGGGGCTTTATTATTGGACTTAACTAAACAATTTTTTTATGGGCCAAACGATATTAAATGGGCTGAAATTTAAACCAATGGGCCCTAACAATCTAAGGGTTTGATAAAAAAATTTACAAAGGTAGTCCATGGGCCACCATGGTAAACTGGGCTCACCAAAGATGAATTAAGATGCTAGAAATAGTGTTCCTAGGCCGCACACCAATTTTCTAAGTCTCGTTCATAGGTTTGGATACTCCAAATAGGGCTTGGTAAAAGGTAAAATTAACTAACACCTTAGGTTTGAATCTTGAAAAATTCAAGTCTAAACTCTAAGTATTTGGGTCGAGTGGACTCGGGAAGGGAAGGTATTGGCTAAGCTATATCTAGAGTTATCAGGACCTATGAAACACAGGAAAATCATAACGCATGATCTATTAAGCCAATGGGTCTCAAATATTAGGGTAATATTATTGGGAAACATTCTAATGTATGGGTGAAATTTCATTCAATTTCACCACCAAATAACTAGGTTAAGGGATTTTGCAACTAGAGTTAAGAAACTATGATTTCACTTTGCATTCCTATACACTCCACATAAGCTGATTAAATAACCAACTAAATAATTTTTAACTTAGCTAAAAATTTACATGTTTCTAATAGACACTTAGTGAGTCTATAGGTAAGTTTCACAAATTTTAATAAAGTATTTTAGTAAGCTCTCCAAGGAACACGATCCCAAAGCATGACATGAAAAATCAACAATCCAACAAGCACGCAATGCCTTTAGGGGTTTTATTCAATCCCTTACTGATTTCATTTTAACTTAGTAATGTGTCATAAAATATTTAATATCATAAACCACAATCATGTAAAAGATAGCATTCAAATACAACCTGAAAAGTGTGTAAAAATTGGAGAAAAGGAGTGGCCAAATTAGTGTGAACACGAAAGCTAACACCTTTTGCCAAGTTTAACACTCATAAATGCTCATATGTGCACAATTAGACAAACCCTACAACATGAACATACTAAGACCAAAATCATGCAAATAGGTGACATACAACATAAGATATGAATTATTTATCAAAACAATGCATCATACTATATATACAAATTGTAAAAATCATAACTATTTATCTACACATTCAAATGACATGATTTTGGATCCTATCTATTCTTAACAAACATATTTACATGAATAAAATACCACAAAAAATGCATATAGACACATAGCACCATGCAATAGACACAACCACCATGACAAAGAGTAAAAATGAGGGACCTTTACCTCTTACGGGGGTCTAAGGGGAGGTCTCTTAGAGGATTTATACTCCAAGACTTACAACCCTAATAAGTTGGCTTGGCTTAGAGAGAGCTTAGAGAAGCTAAAAAGGGTTGTAGACGAAGTGGGGTGGAAGGTGGAGGCTGGAGGAGAAGGGTAAAAAGTGATCAAACAAGACCTTATATGTAGGCAAGAAAAATAGGTTTGTTGCAAGGGGCCAATCCAATGAAAGTGCACTAACCTCAGCCAAGCCGAACCACAAAAAATATCGTACCTAGACCACGTGCAATATTGGCCAAAACTTCTCAGCACAAGGGCACCGACCTAGCACAAGGGCTCTAGGACAAGAAACCTAATTCTATAATTTTCCAGCACAGAGGGCACTGGGACGACGCCTTTGCGTTGGAAGCAATTCACACACACTTAAAGTTCACATCCAAAGGTGAACTAGGGCAACCTCTAGAACAAAGCCACGAGTCCTGTAAGGGCTGGGATCGTTCGAAAAGAATTCTAAACACAACTAAATTGGACTCCCGAAAAACTCATTCCTAGACCTAACTAGAAATGACACAATAAAAACAAAAAATAAGAACAAGAACGTCACAGTATCTAGTTGGATGGTGTTGAATACTTAGGTAAGCTAAGGTCATAGATCGCACATCCTATACTATAAATATGCACGAGACAGAAAGAGTCAGGCATATAACACAATTTGCATCAAGGCCAAACTAAAAATAAAACTGTCTAACAAAAAGTCTTGGGTTTGCATATTGATACTTGCATAAAATGGGAGGTGTGTTTAGAATTTATTAATATATAAAATTAAATTATCATGTTTAATAGTCATATGATTAATCAATATTTTTTAAAAAATAGAAGTGATTTAAATTTTAAAAAATATTTGTTTAAAATCCACTTGTGTATAGATTGGTTGTAAAAAACATAAAAAGTCATTGACAGAATATCATGTTAAAAGCATTTAACATTTTAATTAAGTGGTAATCTGATCAAATAAAATTTTAAATATTAAAATCTAATTCATCAATTTTTACTTTTTAGTACTGGTAGCTTTATATTTTAAGGTTTTTTTACAATGATAAATAATAAATAAATAATTGAAAAACTTAAATTAAGTAGGTGCTTATGGCTTCGAAATTTAAAAATATGTATAAATACTAAATTAAAGAAATATTGAAAACTGAACTTTTAAATCGAAAAAAATTGCTGCACTTTTTTTATAATTAATAACAATAGTAAAAAAATTACCTTTAATGATTATAATTAAAATCACAATTTTTAATTCACATCAGTAAAAAAATTGTATAGAACATCTCAGTTCTTTCAGTTTTCAAATAAATCTCATCATTAATGCAATTTAACAGCTTGTATAAAAAATAATTGATATAAAGTAATACGTAGGTAAGTAATATTTGTACATTAGTAGAAGGTTTTTGAATGTCAGAATTAATTGCAAAACAAAAAAAAAGAAATATGATGGAAAGAAATAAACTTTTAGCTTTTTAATATAAGACTTAAAATAATCATATATTTAAACAATGTTTAATGGATGCTGTGGGAAGATGTATCGTCCCCGTTAGTCGTAGGTGGAGCTCACATGAGGCATATGCAGGCCCACATTTGCCCTACTATGTGTGATGCTCGAATGTCGGTATTTGTAAAAAATTTTGTAGTGACGGTATTTGTAAAAACATTCCTTGCTACTCTCAAAATAATAAATAAATATACGCGTATATTTGGAAAAAATAAAATAAAATAAAATAAAATAAAACCACCAAGTGTAATAGCCAAACTCCAACCCTATCCGTCAATATTTATACTGCTTAACGTCACTCCACCCTACTTCAACAACAAATCTGCAGAAGGATATCAGATGTGCACATGACCGGATTTCACTGATCATCATCAAGTAGTTTAGGGGACGATTTTTATAATACCTGAGAAGGTGGATCCAAGGCATGGAAAGAGGCCCCTCCCTCCACCCGTCACATCGGCGGAGGAGAAGGAACAATCCCAGAGCAGCTCTTCCCGAAACTTCTCCGGTACCGATCAACGGTCTGAGCATGACCTGTCGGCCATGGTTTCTGCACTCACCCATGTCATAAGCACCAGCCCCCGCGGCTCAGATCCACCCCATCTCCCGACCCTCGGTGGTCATGATCCTGTGCCTGCCCATCAAGGTAATTGATGCAATACTAGTAGCTAATTATAAGAGGCTCAGTGATCATTTCATTGGTTGGTTGATCGTGATTTCTTGGAGCATGCCAGAAACCCGGTCCTTTCTTTTTCAAAGGCCTAACCAAGAAACATGCTAGCCGTTGAGCATTTATATACGAGCATAATAGCTAGCTAGAATGGTGGGTAAAAGGGAGTTGTTAAGTAGAGTATGAAACAAATTTGGGAAGAAGAGTGTGGATCTATGGAGGTGGTAAGATTTACAAAGTCAAAATCAGTCGTTTTCCCGCATTTGTTTTTGTTGTGTTAATCTCTAGCACTTGTAATCAAAATTCAAAGGGAGGAAATTATAAAGAAGAAGAGACGTCTGGAAGCGTCTCTATTTCTTCTCATCCCGTAACACCACCTGGCCTTATTCGTATTATTACATGTCTATCTTTTCTGCGGGTCTAGTAGCACTAAACAGCTCTCTTTTGGCTTCCCAAAAAAATTGCTCTCATTTTTGCCTTTAGCTATATACATATCTTTGCGGGGTAACCCTGTGTGGACAGAAATTGAGCCTTGTTGAATGCATTAGATAATTGACTTCTTTGAGCTTTTCTTTTATTTTATGACGACGTGACGTGACTATCATGCTTGCGTTTACACTGTATTTTCAGTTTTCCTCCACTGTTTACTTCATATTTTCTTATAAATGGTCAGAATGCAAGCGAGATCTAGGGGATATTTGCTACATGTTATTGCATCGCCCACTCTAGGAACTAATGGATTTTCATAAGTTGCCCACGACCCTCAAGTCGTAAAGTGGTCTCTAACTCGTCGTCATAGCATGAATCAACATATGCTGCTCATGTCTAGTTTATTATCATAGAGTTCATCCCCTCTGGTATTCTTGAAATTATTTCTTTACAATTTTATCAGTCGAGAAGACGCTTGATCACAATTTAGTGCCTTTTTTTAGCGTTACAATATTAATCTTCATATAAGGTCTGTACTCTAAATATGCAAACAATTGGCAATTAAATAACATTAAATTTGACCATTTTTATAATCTCTCATGAATTAAGTCTTTGTCATAACATGAATTCCAGCTTATGAAGCTCATGTTTAGTTTATATGATATGATATATAGGACCTGATTAGAGAACGCAATGATTTATTCACAGAAAATCTACCAATATTTAGTGTTGTAGGTCCCAAGTCTACAAAAGAGGAGGGTTAATTAGCGAAAAGATGGACATATGGTCATCTAAACTAATTTAACCAGTTGAAATTAAATAGATCCAAGTATAGGAACTAGTGGAAGAACAAGAAGAAAAATGATATACTCATTAAGATCTCATTTTCTTTGATATCCTTGAAACTTCATCACTGTTTTATCAATGGAGATGACAATTCCACTATTAAGAAGTTAGAACGTTTTGTTACTCCATTGTTTTATGATCATAATGATCATCTACCTTACATATGAAGCTCTAAAAACGAAAAAAAAATGGCAATTGAATAACATCGTCCTTGGACCATTTTTTAATATGATTGCATTTTTCTTTAAGTACCTGGAAGGATGAGACGGAACTATAGAGGGGTGAGGCAAAGGCCATGGGGCAAATGGGCAGCAGAAATAAGAGACCCAAACAAAGCAGCAAGAGTGTGGCTAGGCACCTTCGACACCGCTGAGGACGCCGCCCTTGCCTACGACGAGGCTGCCCTTCGCTTCAAGGGCACCAAAGCCAAGCTTAACTTCCCCGAAAGAATTCAATGGCGACGCCCATATTCGACAATTCAAGCTACCACCCAACCCACGCAGCCCCCTCCAACCACCCAACATGGCATATTGCCATCTTCAACGTCGTCTCCTCGCCCACAATTGCAGCTGCAGAATCCCCCCTCTACCACAACACGGCTTACTCAGACTTCATGCAATATGCCCAGTTTTTGTGTAGCAAGGATGATGATCACTTGCCCAACTTTGCCACTGATATGTACGCTTCGTTGTTTTCTGCGTCGTCGTCTTCTTCGTCGTCGCCGACGTTCCCTCAACATGAAATGTCGAGGTTCTCGGCTTCGTCGAGCACGAAGCCTAGTTCTGATGCTGGGTCGACGGACAACAAAGCAGGTAGCGGTCACTAGGTTTGAGAGCAATTTCTATATATTGGTTTCTAATTTCTACGGAAAACGAAAAGCTTTTATGTAAGATATTGATGTTTCACCAATTATACATATATTATTATGATTATTATTATTATTTTATGAAGTATTTTCGTGACAAGACATTTCGAGAAATTTGGTTAATTAATTGAAATGTTTTTAATTCCCTATTTTCCATGATAAAATATCATTTCCATAAATTTTGAAATGCATGTTTGGTATTTCTTTTCCGTCGATTGGATATTTTTTTAAAATATAATTTCTAAATTAAATTGTATTTATGCATATATATAGGAACAGATACAAACCTCTTCACCTTAGGCTTAGAGTTTTAAGCTCTCAAGTATTCCCATCTTAATAATATTGATGGTGTTAGGTGTTATTGTTGCATATATTTACCGAGTATTTGGTTATATGACATTGGACAAATTATTTAGTTGATTGGAAGGTTTTAAATTACTAAATTTTCATAATAAAATATATGGGCTATTTATGTAATATATTTTTTCCTATGAATATAGATATGATATTTTGTGTTTTTTTTCCGATAATTGGATTTTTTAAAGACAGTTTTTAAACCAAAGAGTATTTACACATATTCACACGCACCAATCCCTAATTTGCCGAAGCATTTGGGGTTTAAATCTCTCATCGAATCTTTTTTGTTAAATAGTTAGATTTATAATTAATTAGATTGATTTATTAATTATAGTAGGTAAGATATTGTGCCACACAGAGTATAGCATAGATGGACTCTAATTTTATATATAAATAAAGCTTTAATTAAATAATGAGATAAATTATAATAATTAATTATATAATATCTTAGAAATAAAATTTAATTTTTATCTAATTAAAAAAGAAGGTAGATTGTAAAAATTATTTTATTTTTAAATTTTTATTACATTTTAATTAACCAAATTTCATTCAAGTTTAATTTGTTATTTTTTTTATTAATAAGAATAGATATATCATTGATAAAAAATATAAGGCTAATTAAATAAGCCGCTTTCATGTGGGTGAGGTCCACCCCCATGCATATTGTATGTTCTTAATGCTAAAAATGTCAAGTAATTAATTATCATATCTGCATGCAAAGCGGCCGTTTACCTTCCAATAGTATGTGACTATGTCTGCTGGAATATTAAATGATAAAGTACTTAGTTTCTTGAACTTTTGAACTTTGAATTTTGAGGAAGTATAAATACTACTTACTAGAGAATGCTTATCCTTGGAAATTCTTGTTCCAAGAATCAAATTAATTATTTTTTTAGAAAAGGTCAAATTAATTAGGTTAACAACGGTCAAATATTTAAATAGTATATATGAAATTTTAATTATGAATATCACATCTAGGAATGGGCAAATACTATCAATTTGGGTGCGGATTATATTAACAACTAGATGCCTATGAACCATACCGACAAGTTGTTTTAAATTTATGTACCCCGCTTTGATGAAAAATAAATTTATGTAATTTTGACCAACAACTAGAAAGCATAATCTGGATCCAAATCTGAGTTCGATGTATAAATTATAATTTTAAAACTCTTTTTCAATTCCAAAAATTAATTCTTGTAGTCAATTAAAATACTCCTTAATTTTCAGAGTCATACTCCAATCAATGATTCCCAAGTGATAAGTTCTGAGATTGATTCTTCTAATAACGTAAAAAGGTTATTAAAATATATTAATTATTTCTCTTGTTAGCTAAATCAATAGTTTGATTTAATGAAAAGTATATATTTGTTAAATTCAAATGTCAAATAGAACAATATTATATACTAGCTAATTTCATATCGTTTTATTTTTGTTGGATTGATAAAATATAAAAATGACTCTAGGTCAAGTTTGATTTCCATAATTTTGAACTATGAACATTAAATAGTACTCTTAATTTGGTTAGTCTGTTCCCGTCAATCAAAGAAACATACAAATGAATTTGATACATGTAATACTCTAATATTTTTTTCTTTATAATTATGTGTGACAAGCCAGTAATTCCAAGTAAATTTTATGTCTATGGCTACTTCCTATTTTTTAGATCTCATACATTAAACAGGAGAAATGTTTAATATATACGGTAAAAATTTTTAAAATGGAAGCTCAAATTTAATTTATTTCATGGAATGTGGAGTGGAATTGACTGAGAAATTGATTCCAAGCTGCTAATTCATAGTCATTGTGCAATATTATTCCTTAAATATTGCATATAAAATTGTTAAGAAATGAACAATATATATGTCTTATTGAATGGACGTTTATACTAATTTAGCTTTTCAAATTCATAACTTATCAATTTTAAACATTGATTGAACTATAATATTAGAGGACAATACAAGGTTTTGGGTGTGTTTATTATTTTGAATGAGGAGGAAAAATAAAATTATAAACTACTATCATTGTGGGTCATTGGTGGACCGGGAATTCACTGATCAAAATAAAGCCAAAACTAAAGTTGACAAGAGAGAACTTGTGGAGTCAAAATATATAAAATTTTGAAGTTATGTTTCATTGTAATTTCATTACCAAAGGGTGCAAATAACTCTCCTGCTTCTTTTAATATATATTAATTAAAATTTTTAGATTCAAAAGCAGAAGACGTTCACTCATCCTTCATATTTGTTGTGCAATCTAATTTAGACATGATCAAGCCATGTACTTCCGACATTACTTCATCCATACATCCGTGTTTCATATATAGAACCCGCCAGTTGTGCCTTAAACTTGGATCAGATATTTGGGACGACTTCATTTGGTTTGGTTCTCACTTTATGTTTTCAAAGTCATTTATAGTAATTTTGCTATTTAATAAAAAAAATTTTCATTAAATTAGTATATACTACTCTTTTTAACACTTAAAATTAATAAATGACTTTTATTAAATTAGTATATACTACTCTTTTTAACACTTAAAATAGTATATACTATTTTGCTATGTAATTTATATTAATTTAAAATATATGATTTAACTAATTAAACATAAAAATATTATATTTTAATAACTTTTATTATTAGACTCAGAAAACTAATTATAAAATAAATCATTATAGAATCATATATAGAGAAATATTTAGACCCAGAAAAATTTTCAAAATTATAATTATCTTTACATTTACTTTTTTTTATTTACAAATATTATATTTTAATAACTTTTATTATTAGATTTGGAGAACTAATTATAAAATAAGTCATTGTAGAATCACATATAGAGAAATTTTTAGACCCAGAAAAATTTTCAAAATTATAATTATCTTTACATATACTTTTTTTATTATATATAGAAGACAATTGAGAAACACAAACACTCGTTCACATTGAAGCAAAAAATGCTTCATATTTATTCAACACCTATGTTCACCACTTACGTCCTTATATAACTACTTCATACCTAAGTTAGATTCATAACTCATAGCTATCAACTAACTCTTATTTCTTATTGTGGGTGAAGCATGTGCGTATGACATGATTCAATCGAACTCAAGACGTCTTACAAGTAAAATCTAAGCCTGAGGCGTGAAAATTAAACTAGCCAGTCCTCACCTTTTCGCATTGGCTTTCGACAATGCAGAAATCAAAATGCCATCAATAACTCGTTAGCAACTTAACTTGCAATACAACCATCAATGCAATAGAAAACGAAAAAATTATCATTGATGTGTAGAATTTTGGGGCAAAAAGAAAACTTAACTTTCAATACAACTATCGGTGCAAGAGAAAATGAAAAAAATTATCATTGATGTGAAGAATTTTTGTGTGACAAGCTTTGTCTTTTGTCTATGAACGGACGGATTTGTTTTACGAAATTTTATGCCATTAAATTAATGCCATGATATTTTAGTCTATGTATAATTTTTTACAAAAATTCTGATAATATGCTTACTAATTTTATTAGAATGTAAAAATAAATTTCCCCTTATAAATCAGCCAGCATTAATTAGAAAAAAATATTGTTAGACACCTGTGAAAAAAACCTTCCCGTTAATATATATATATATATATATATATATATATATATATAGGGAGTTGTTGTTACCAACCCAACCCACCCCCCACCTTCCACTTCCATCCTCGCCCGCCCCGCCCCACCCTCCCACGCGTCCCACCTGCTGGGCGATGGCTATAAAATGCGGTTACCCCCCCTCCCTGTGCCTCCCGGCACCGCTCGGAACCCCGTCCCCCACCGCCCCCCTGCAAACATTATATAATGTTATATATAATATATGTGATTATTTTCTATGTTTTGTTTTTAAATATATAGGCAAAAAAATATTCCAGCTAAAAGTGGAATCATGGAGTCATGAAGCCTATTCAGGGCGTAGGTGTAGTGATGGTGAATCTTAAAGTAGTGATGCAGAAGGACTATGATAACTTTGAATCTAGAAGGACAGTATAATCTTAGTGATTTGTAACTTGTTTCCCTGAATTGTTATTAACTTTAATCAATCTGACAAATTTGTAACTTGTAAATTATTCGTGGGCATGATTTTTCATGGTTTGTAATCGTATTCATCATGTGGAAGAAAAATTAAATGAGATGGCTCTCATATGTTTTGCTTTTGATGTGTTTCCGAATTCATCAATATAATTTAATTGTTATCAGAATATATTAGAGTATGCTATTTTTTAATATATAGTTAATCCCAAAATAAATTTGACAACCGTTTATCAAGTCAAGACGTATTATATCGTAATATTGACTTAAGTCAGGACCGAGTCAAGTTTTTATTGACTTTGGCTCGAGTCGAGTTGAGACCGGGTAAGTTTTAATTGACTTGACTTGAGTTGAGACCAAGTTAAGCTTTTATTGACTCAAGTCGGGACTGAGTCAATTTTTTATTGACTCGAGTCAAAACCGAGTCAAATTTTTATTTATTCAAGTCGGGCCCAAACATAGCTGTGAGCGGTGGTGAGGGTGGTGGTGGCATGGGGTGGCGGGCGGGGAGGCCATGGCATTGGGTGGTGGCAGGGGCCGCAGCCGAAGGGGGGTGGTGGGGGTTGTGGTAGGGGGTGGGGGGCCACAGCGGAATGGGGAGGGGGGGGTGGTTGGGATGGTTGTGGCATGTAGGTTGTTGGATCGAAATCTAACGGCCCAAGCTGTATACGCTGCCAAAAACAGGCAATGCATAACAACAGCTATATATATATATATATATATATATATATATGTAGATGTACTTCGATTAGTCACTCCAACATGTTTAAGAAAAAAACTTATATACCTTTTGGAAAGGAATATATATAGTAAATCACCTAAGAAATGAACGAAACTCTAGATAATTAATTATTATACTTAACCACCAATGTTTTTGCATTATATTATTATATTATATTATTAATAACATAACACCGATATGCACTCCATGCAGTTTAAAATTAAACATGAAAATGATTTATTGTCATACAAAATGATTATTGCGTTTTGTAGCCTTAATAAATAGAATATCTTACAAAATATTTAGAATTTGTGTGGGAAAGCTTTGTGTATAACTAGCCATATCAAATGTTCATATATATCCTTAATTTTGTCAAATTATTTTTTAAGCAATATTGCACATAGTGGACACCAGTCAGCATAATTTTAGAAGTACAAATATTGCCTTACACGTTTCAACACAAACGAAACTATGGTAGGTCGACAGCGTGCTTGAAATGAGAAAAAAGAGTACAAAACGAGAGAGTCCTTAAGCAATTCACATAACCTGCCTTCCAAATTTACCAATAATACAACATGATCTATAATTTTACGACATAATATCAGAGAATAACCTATTTAAATTTCTTTAACATAAATAGTATTACATAAAGGTAGGCACTATATTTATAAAATACCATCTCAATTATTTCTATTTTATCTATAATTTCAAAACTCTTTTTTTACTATAAAATTTTTTCTAGTTGATTATATTTTATAATTTGCCAAGTTAAACTTTATGAATGGCTATATACTGAATAATTTTATAATTTATTTTTTAAATTAAATTATAAAAATTACAAGAACATATTATTTTTATTAAATTAATATTTCAAAGTAATATAAATAATATATTTATTAATTTTAAATATTATAAAAGTAATGTATATTAATTTTATACAACTATTTATTTACATATTTAAAATTTTAAATAAATTACTTCGAATCCATTTAAAGTCAAATTCAAATTAACTTTACTTTATGATATATCAAATTGAATCCAAATTTTTATTTTTAAATTATAATTTCATTGGATTCGATCCGGGATGTAATATGGTTTAAAAGAGAGGCGATAAAAAACTAAAACATTTCTTATAGCGGTTTGATAAAAAATATTTATAATCAAGTATACATCCAAGCACAATAAATTTAAAGCGTGAATGATACTTAATTTATTGAATAAATATGATTACCAAGAGTTCATGCATCCTGGAAGTGCTTACAGTAAAAAGGATAGGGCGTGCAATCGTCAATGGAGGGCAATGATTTGAAAAGAACGTCATGCACCCATAGCCGCAGCTTTAATTTTATACAAAAGCATCTAGAAAACGGCTGAGTGGGGCCTATCCGCATGAATGAAAAAGAGAAAAGATGAGAACGGTCTTTTGGCAAGAGGCTCCTTCCTACCCTGCAAAAGCTGGAAATAAGCTTGTTTGTATTCCTTACTATGATGTCATAAGAATACGTGGATTTATATTAAATATATGTGAAGGGACCGGCAAGTGGCGAAGTATATATTCTATCCTTTCAAGCAAATATCAAATATATATGCTTTCGGCATTAGTCTAGTCAATCTTTTCGGCCATGGCATACGTTTCCACGTTCATATTCTTTGCCAACAAACAAGTTTGTGGCAGATTGTCAGTTTTTCACACACTACGAAAAGGGTTTTCATGTCAGTGCAGTGAAGCTGGACAAATTCTGTATCTCGATTCCCGTGAGTCGTTGAAATGGCCGGCTCGTGGCAACTTGCCCGCTTAATTTCTGCGTACTCGTTCTGATAATTTATGTGTACATGTTCTCGGAAGTCAAACGTGCTCTGCACTTATGCTTCCATTGTCAGAGTCTTTTAAGATAATATTATTTTTTCCTAATAAAAGCATAAAACTTTTTACTAATAAAAAAGAGTTTAAAATTAAATCTAACTACAAGAAAAAAATATAATTTATTTAAAATATCATCAAATTTAATTTTTTTAATTTTTTTAAAAAATAACAAATATACCCTAATTATGGTCAATAGATGTGTTGTGGCCGACCAAATATCATCAAAATTAAATTTATCAATTTTTTAAATATATAATAAATACAGAAAATTGTTATTAATAGAATAACCGTGACCGACAATTAGATAAGGCTTCCTTGAACAAATATCTTTGGCCATGGGCAGTTAAGCCTGACTTTTATAAAATTTAAAAAAATATTCATTTAGGCAATGGGACAATTGAGTCCAGCCACCTTCCATACCTACTTTTACGAGAGTTTGGCTAGCCCAGTATTCTGCAACGGGGTTCTACCAATCGAGCCATCTAGAGGCTAGTACTCGATTAATAGGGTGTTGTCGTAATTTAGAAATGAGCTTATATATATATATATGAAATAATTTATATAAACTATAACTTATATTTGAAATATTTTAATAGATCTTATTACGTAAATTCATATGGATAAATATAAAAATTAATAATTATAACACTTATTAATTTTCAAATAAATCTAATGATTTTAACCCTTTCATCTTAATTATCAAAGTAATTATAATAAATTTATTTTTAAAAAACTTTTAAAATAGTGCATTCTTAAAAAAATCTAAAAGTAGGTACATTATTGCCTAAAAAAGAAAAAAATTTCAACTTTCCCACTTATGTACTCTTCTTATAAGTATAAATCCCATTATTATAACCTAATAAAAAAGGTTTAAATTAGAGGTCCAACTCATACTCACAATAATTTTGGCCTTTAAAAATGTGGGGTTTGGACCTAGCAATGTCAATGTCACAGGGTAGATTTATAGTAGAGTTTGATTTGATTTAGAATTGACATCGACTCGCTCAAATTCATTTATATTATTTTTTAAAGCTAATAAATAAAAAATCATTGAATTATTATTATATATCAATCTTTTAATTATTTGAAATATATGAAAATATAATTTTTACTATTTTAAAATATTGGTTGAGATAAATTAAATTTTTTTAATAACTCTTATTATTTTACTCTTATCCAATTCTAATCATAAAATCAATTAGTATAGAATAATATTTGACTTGGAAACTGATAATCATATAATTGAGAGTCAACAGTATTTTTGTGATATTTTTTAAATTAGTCATATATCAAATATCTAATAAGAAAGATTTGATTTATTAGTGGACACAGTTTATAGATTAGATTTTTAAATTAAGTTAATTATCTAGAGTAGATGACTTGGCTTTATGGGTTTATCAATATACAATTGGGGCATGACATTATAAATAGTATAAGAAGCCAATTCATGAGCCAACAGGATGTTAAGTTAAATTGGACTCACGTGAAATAATTAGACCAATATAATAAGGTAAAAATTTTAAGGATAAATATTTTTTAAGGACGTGATTGGATTATAATATCCCAAATTACTTATACTTTTTTTTGTTTATTTGTAGAGATAATATATATATATTTAATTTGGAATAATAATTTTTTTAAAAAAACTTATGTCCATCAATTTATACTCCTTGGACAGGTCATTATAGTTTTAAACCAAAAACGAATTCTTTAAATTATAGATACTTTTGGTAAAAACTTAAACATCTTTCCTTTTTTTTGCAATAATTAATATCTCACTATATTTACATGTATTATTATTTTAAAAATTTTCGTTCTTACTTTGAAAATTTTGGAATTAATGACCTGTTTATTTATATATTGTCAAATCCGTCAAGGATGACCTTGTCGCACACCCTCTGGTCAGATGCACTTTTGGATTTCCCGGATCATGTTGCGACAAGTGGATCCGGTGGTGGTGGCCAATTGGACTACCCTCTTGCTGCTTTCAATGGGTGGCAGCAAAATCTGTCCCTTCTAAAAATAGTTTCTAAATACTATTTATTTTTAACAATAGTGAGTTTGATTCATTTTTTTATTAAGGAACATTAACTTAATCTATAGATATGTAAATTACCTTAAGCGTTCACTATTATTGAAGTAAATTTTTTTAATCTTAATATGAACAATTTTACACTATAAATTAAACATATGCTATTTACTCCTTTTTAAAAATTCTTATGGCGAATTAGAGTTACTAAGGGGATGCTTGAACTTCACTCTCATAGTGGCATTTATGTTTTGTTCTAAATATCATTTTATTTATTTTATTGGTTATATATAGGCATTAAAAATGTGGTGCTTTCACGGGTATACACCTTTAAAATGTTAAAGTCGATCAAAATTTCTTGGTTTAAGGATGAGCATTATAGAAAAAGCTCATTGGCTTGCAGGTGTATAAATTATGTATTTTCAAAAGACTTAGAAGGGATATGAGAATTTACTAGGAGTTTGAATTATTATAAACATCTTCTTTTATCATTATCTCTATACCATTTCTTTTATTTATTTATTACTTGTTTTACTTCTACTAATTATACTCAACATTATTACCAGACAGTATTGAATGAGTAAGTTTTAAATCAATTATAATTACTTTTATGGTTGACTTAAGTTTGTCAAGTTTGAGTCTTTCATTAGTTTAGACTTGATCACGCTATACTAGTTATTTTGAATTGTTAAGACTTCCGTTGTTACTTTTCAATCTCACTTGAATAAAGTTTTTAAACTTTTGAGCCAAACCTATTTGTGTTATTTGTAATCTTTTTAACTCTCTTGCGCATAGTAATATTTTATAGTCACTATAAAATTTGGTTTGAAAAATCATGATTTAATAGAGTCAACCTAGAGCATTTTTAAATGCAAATTAAAAGCTTCAAACATGATTCATTAATGTTTACTCTAGGAATGAAACAAATTATTGTGATTTTTTGTATTTCATGATCTATATCATGTCAAAATTCTGTTCAAAACTCTTAAATGTAAACTCAATTTGGGTTACCATGGATAATGTCAACTCGAGATTGACACCAAACTCACTTAAAAGCTCTTCATACTGATTTTTTAAATAACAATAATAAGTATAAAAATGAGTATACATATCTCCCACATCAACCTTGAAATTGATATTTATATCTCTTCTTATTAATGAAATAAAACTTAAAAATCGGATCAAAAGTAAGAGATGTAACTAATCAAAATATAATAAAAAACTAAATTTAATTATTATAGTCTATCTTCTCTTTTAATGAGAGTCTCTATCTAAAATTTAAAACTTTTTAAGTCTCAATTACATACATATAAGGGGCTAAATTTTAAAAAAATTACAAAGGGTTTCAAAATCAAATCGGATATTTTTACCTTTACACATGGATTTGGTCAAGATGCTCACAAGAAATTAGGTTGTTAGTGGGTTGGGTCAGGCCGAGTTGAGGGAAAATAATATTAATTTTCAAGATGGCGGCAACTACAAATGAGTTAATAGTTCGATTCTCACCAACCAAACCTATCGAACCGAGCAGAAATAGTTGGTTTAATTTGTTTTCTTCAAAATTTTAGTTTGGGTGAACTATATTTTATATTTTTCTGACCCAAATAGCTACTTAAAAATTTTGTTTATTAGTTTGGAACTAAATCGATCGAATGCTGATCACCCTTAGTTATGGCCCGGCACTAAGGGTTACATATTGATTGCCTTAAATGACTACACTCCTTTAAAGGCCAATTTTTTTGCCCTAACTTGACGGGTACTATACGTTATTTGGTCTTCCCCTATAATGACTTTTCTCAACCACACCCACATGCAAAGATGACATCTACTTTCTACTCCATAGTTGTAATTATCTAAAACTTAGCCTAAAATTTTAAAACCCATGTACAAAGATGAGCTATTTTTAAAAAAACCTAAAATTTAAGTTTGTTTGCTCAACATCTTACCTTAATGTTAGGACATGCGTGATTTATATTACAAATAAATTTTAATTTTATAGATAAATTCTCTTTAAATAATAAGATAGAATATTATAATTTTATATATTAAATATAGATTATAATTAATTGACTCTAAAGATAAATCCTAATTAAATAAGAAGATATATTATAATAATTAAAATTTTTTTTGTTATATTTTAAGTGGCCAAATCTCATACTTTTAATTAGATGTCAATATTAAATTCCCCTTTCGTTAATAAAAATTAATAACTTAAAATATTTGAAAGTATAATAATATTTCATTTAATATTACTTAACCCGAGGAGGTAAATACAGTCATAATAAAATTTTAGCTCTAGAGCTACCAGTGACTCTGAAAACTTTGGAGTCCAAATAGAGTTATTATAATAATGAAAGCCTACCAAATAAGCAAACTTGCTCCCACACCGCCCTCCTTTATCGAAAAAATCTTTAGTCTCTCCATCTTTTAAGGATCCATTGCATGTATTCCTTCGCTTTTTGTGCATGCGAGTCATATTATTTAGATTGGACAGCATTTGGACCCAAGCTTTAAAATATCCATATTGTCATCGTTATCAACTTATCAACATCACTTTAATGATTATGATCCATATTTTAGAGTGGTCACCTAATATGATCAAGGAATACCCATCCTCAAATCACGTACCAACTTGCTTGCATATATGTGCCATCAAATCAAATCGAACTAAATACAGTGGCATCACTCAACAAGGTAAATATAAACAAATTTATGCATGTCTCCTCGGACCTTGATCAGGTATATGCTGCAGTACTATATGTAACATCATTCATATTCAAGCTTTTAAAAGAAACATTCATATATGGAAACTCTGTACGCCCGCTACAAGTACAGATTTAACAATGTTCAGAATTTTTAATTACATAGTTAAAGATTTGGGATTCGTACTCGACTTTATTATTTCCGATGAATCAATCATGGCTCGACTTAATTGGAATTTGAGTACTCGAAACTGAATTACAATAAAATTTATTTCTCCAGGTTTTTCAAAAAAATCTAGTGGAGAAATGCAATGTTGTCTTCTCCACCCCAATTTTTATACCCGAGAAAAAACTTAGATTTATTTTTATATTTAAAAATTTTCAAAAGTATATGATAATTTTCAAACTTTTCTCCATGCTAAAGAACATGGAAAATTTTTTTCCACTCAACTTTTATCCACGTTTTAAAATTAAAAAATAATTTTTAGGTGGAGAAATATTAGGGATTTAATGCATACTCACCTTCAAAAATTTACAAATATGAAATAACTATATAGTTTTTCTCAATTGTTAAAAATAGTGTGGAGAAGACAGTGGAGAAAAACATAGAAAAATTTCATTTTTTCTTTAGTGTTGATTCAATATGATTTACACACTCTTCAATACAATAAATAAAATTTAGAAATTAAGTAATATATTTGAACTAGTTATTGACAAATTTATATCTTATTTGGTTTTTGACAACTGAATGAGCTACGGTTTTTAACATAATAGATAGGATAAAATTTTAAGTACTTTTAATTGAATGAATCAGCCAAGAAGGCTTGTCATATTGGAGCCGCTCATGAAGTTTCACTCAGTTAGCTACGAAGTGAAGCAGTCAAAATAAAGTTTTATAACTCTGGTTTATACATAAACTTCTTCAGACTATTTCTAGGACCAATTCTCAAATATAAGACCGGCATTATTCACACATGCAGTTTAAAATCAAATTCAAAATTTATGTGAGATAACCAAGTTTGGCAGCCGCAAAATTTTCCATTTTGTTATAATAACCTTGCTAGGCTAAATGCACGTTTTCAAAACTCCCATTAATCTACTTGTAGTATGGATATCATGAGTCTAAAATCGGTGCTATTCTGCATTGGACATGATAAAAGTCTATTATTCATATATATGAAGAAAAGTAAGAAATGATGCTAAAGATAACAATGATGGAAAGGAAAGATAATAGGCGGAAAAGATTAGACTAATCATTTTGCATATGTTGATTGTGTTGGAGTCCCTTATCGTATGATAAAGATGAGAAATTATGCAACTATATAGAGAGTCGTAAAGGAATGGAGTTACTTTAAGAGGCATATAGAATTCGAGAATAATTGTGGAAGACAAAGAAGAGATTCATTGGTGAGAGTTCTAATACTTAGAAAGTAGTAATTGTTAGTGGCTCTCTATATCTAAGGCCATATAGAAGAATATATCTTTGTCTATATATATATATATATATATATATATAAAATTGTAATGTGAGGTACATAGAGTACTCAATTGCGATTGTCTTCACTAATTGTGAATAAATAGTTTCTATTTAGAGTATTCCTATTTGGAGATATTGAGTTATTTTTCTAATTAGAACGTGTGAGTATTTCCCAATTATATTTTATAGTGGATGATTTACGGTTTTCCTTCAAGTTTGGATGATTTATGGTTTCCTCAATTTTGAAGGTTTCACATTAAATTATTCGTGTGTTCATTGCCTCTTGACTTTTACTTATTGAAGCATCACAAAGGAGCCTAGTGATTTTATCTGTTAAAATCCCAACAGATTGAGAATGCTTCTGATAAATAGTTGTCTGAGTAAGTAGTTCCGAGTAGGGTTGTTAATTGAGCGAGCCAGCTCGTGAGCATTTAGCGTTCGGCTCGGCTTGACTCGACTTAAAATTCGACATTTAAATGCTCGAGCTCGAACTTGATTCGAACTCGAATCTTACGAGCCGAGCTTGAGCAAGGTCGTGTTTGACTCGACTCGACTCAGTTATAACTCGAACTTAACTCGTAGCTCGACTATGATAAAATAATATAATAATATAGTTTTTATATTTTATATATATATATATATATATATATATATTACAATATAATGACAAAGAAGTGATATAGTTGAGATGGTAAGTATTCAAGTTGATGACCTCAAGGTTGTCGGTTTAATCCTTGATTGCATTTTTTTAAAGTGAAGTACTTTTGACTTTTAATCGAGCCGGTTTCGAGCTCACGAAAGAGCTGGGTTCGAGCTCGGGAAAATTAAACAGTTTAAGTGTATTCGAGCGAGTCGAGCTCGAGTCGAGCTCGAACACATAAAAAATATTCAAGTCGAACTCGAGCATGTATGTTCAAAACTCGTTCGATCTCGAGTTGAGTTCGTACGAGTTTTGAACTATTTAAGCCTAGTTCAAACACAAGTTGTCGGCTCGCTCGCTCGATTAGCACCCCTAGTTTCGAGCAAGATATCATGATTGCATATTTGATTCTCAGCAATATGCAATGAATCAAAAGCAATCATGAGATAAATAATTAGCAAACAAATACATCTGTTAGGGTAACAGGGTGCATCGTAAAGTCATCATCAAAGTTGTTCAAGTCATAGACTATGCGACTGCACAATTGTTAAATTTTGCTTGGTAAGAACAATCCCACAATCATAATATGATCGTAGTCCTGTGCTTGCTTTTTCACTTAGTAGCCTTTGATGTATTGATTAATGATTTATGTCTTCTATGGGTTGGGAGGACATGATACTACTATAGGGTGATAAAGAAAAAACTTGGTAATAACAAAACATAAATATTGAGGTTAATTTAATGCAATAATACGAGGAACTTGATATAAATAAAGCACAATGAAACCTACCCGTTAATTCATTGGGGAGCTCAACTTGTGAATATCAATTTAAGGTGAAAACCCTAACACCTATATATAACTTTGATAACTTTTTCTACAATATTCTTCTCAGTAATAGGTTTACATCAATATTTAATATTACCTCATGATATTTTATTCAAATTTTTATTTACCTAGAATATTCAAATAACAAAACCAGGCTTAATTTCCAACATCCTCCCTTAAGCCTAATTATTATTAAATATCAAAATAAGTTTAATTTTTCAACATCCTCCTTTAAGCCGAATTTGCTTCATTCTTTTATTTATATCCTTAATTTTATTTCCATGGTTGTAATGCTCCAAAATCTTTGAGTGGATAATTTGTACTCATTGGATTCAAAAATTCATATCTTTGTCTGCAAAAATAAAAAACTTATGAAATTTCTATGGGCAGAAACTTGATTATTCAAGCTTTTAAATGAAATAAGAATCACTCAATTCAAAGTTCAGACAAGTGAGATATGATGTTGGCAAGTTAAACTATGAAACAACTTAAGATAAAAAGTGAAAATTTGACTAAATATTAATCGGCCAATACGATCAAGGTTAGGCAAGTATGAATTAAGTAATTTTTTAGGTTATTTTGATGACCGAATTAGTTTTTATGGAAAAATAAATTAATAAGTTGCCCCCTTTACGGAAGTTTGATCGGACGGCGAAGAACAAGTAAGAATTATGAAATCAGTCAAGTAAACAAGAAGGATCAAAGGGAACACGATCACGTGTGAACTTTGTCCATATCTTGACCATGACGAGCATGAAAATGGATTAACAAATAAAAAGAGGCTAGACACTGAGGTTAAACAGTTGAGTTGACTTATATGGAGCCAAACGAGTTTGTTAGACAGAAGTGGTATGTGGACATGACGGGCATGACGTGGGCAAGGTAAACAGGCACGGATGCATAACTTTGACTTGTTCTTACTTTTTCTAGAATTAGTAAAGGTTATTCTAAGAATAAGTATATATCAGTTAATTGGGAAGATGGGGGAAAACCTAAACTGTATTTAAGGTCCTAATGAGGTGGACACCATCCTATTCTCTGCTACATGTCTCTTTTTCTTGTCCCCTCCTTGCGAGACCAGCCTTCTTCCTCATATTTTACAGGCCTTCCAGCCCTCTTGGAGATCAATTTGTGGGTGTTTCTTTGCTGGAAATAGAGTTATACGAGAGTTTTGAGAAGAAGAAGTTAGATATTTTAACCTAATTCATGTAAAGGGCATAGTTTTTATGTTATCCCATCCATCTATAATGTTCTATGCAAGTATGATTATGTTGATGTTAAATTATGATTTTTTTACGTGATTTGGATGTTTAGTAGTGTGTTTTACTACTGTGATTATGTTTTAAGTGAAAATTTTATGATTTCCATAATGTATTTATATGAATAAGAGAAAAAATTAGACTAAATTATATTAATGTTAAAACCTGCTGTAATCATGATTTTGTACTCAGAAAGCTTAAAAAGTCAAACTTTGTTTCACTAAAATTGCATAAGAACTACATGAAATATGAGAAAAATAAGTTAGGGCATAGCCCAAGTGTCACGATATTCAAACGTAGAGAATTTGAGTGCCACAACGCTAGGAAAGAAAATTAAAAGTTGGTTCGTGGATGAATGGCACTCAAACACTGAGATTTTGAGTACCGCGACTTGCTTGTAACTTAAACCCTAATTTTTTTTTTTAATGCACCCATCTTAAAACGGTTATAACTTTTTATGTAGAACTTGAGTTAAAGTGATTCATTTTACGTTATGACTTTCATAATCTCTAGTTTTTTGGATATAATTTCATGGGTTTTGGCTGAGTATCCCGGGAGATATACATTGTCTAAAACCTTAACTTTAAGTTTTATTGATATGATACTTCAAGTAGGTGTTTGTGATTATATGATCACTTAATGGTACTAGTACGAGATTATGAATGTTTATGGTTAATGTGAAGTGTTTTAAACTAATTGTAGCATGACAATATCATGATCCATGATTTATGAAATTTCACTATGTATGCCATGTTTGTGAAATTATGACCAATGTAAGATGTTTATGTACTGATTTACATACATGCTTGAATGTCACATGCTTATTATATGATATTGATTTGTTGCATTCATGATTTACAATATAGGCATATGTTAGATTTATATAGGTAGTGATGTATGTTATTCCTCAAGCTAGGATATTCTGCTACCAAGACAAAAGAGCTCAGAGAGCAACATGGCTAGGTCAGTTTATTTGTATTTTGAGGAGCTTTAAGATCCTCAGTATTTATGATTTGTTTAGATGAATTATTTGATTAAATTCTAAGTATGCATGTAAAGCTTTTAAATGATAATGTTTATGATGATATGAATTGTCGGGTGAAGTGAAAAGTTATGTCAATGTACCCTAGGCATTCCCCTTAGGCAAGGGCTGGGTAAAGGAACAAGGGTTACTGTCTCAATGGTGCTTATGATCATTTGTGACCTATGAAATATGATTCGTGAATTGCAGGGGCCTATTGCATTCTCAGGGAGTTGAAGATGTTAGACTTAAAAGTGGGTTGCAAAGGTTGAACCTAAAGGCTACAGAGGTGGAGCCAAGGATACACATGCCAAGCCAACAAGTTAAATATGCATTTTATTGGATTTTCTTGTGTTTTTACATTAGAGCTTAAGAGTTTGGACTATAGATTGATGATACTAAGACCACTAAGGTTAGGTGATATGTGATTTAAAATGAACCAATGAAGATGATTATGGAAGCTAAATATGGTCTCAAAGGTTGAACCATAAATGATGAATTTAATAACAAAGGATGGACAATGATTACAAGATAGTAAGATATAAAGATGATTCATAGGTGGATGTCCTATTTATCTTGAAGGTTAGATTATGGACTTTGTTTTATGTTAAGTTTAAAGTTGCAAAGGTCTAGCCATGTATATATAATAAGTTTATGTTCATGTTGACTATTTAATTATATAATTAGTTAACCTTGCTTATGAAAGCCTTTTCAATGATTAAGGGTTATGTTAAGTTACATGCTTTGGTGTTATGATTAAAGTGAAGCAAATCGATATTTTTGTATATCTTTTATCGAATTGAAATTAATTGTAGTTTTCTTATTATGTTTACTGCATATGTAAGTAGATGATTCAAAACCATCTATAGGTGCTGAGTGAATAGTTCTTGATTGTTCACATGTTAGATGTGGCAGCGTATGGATGACAGGATGACAAAAGATTCAGTCTTAGGGTTTTATTTTTTACAAGATAGTTGATACTTGTACTGAATATTAGATTTATTTATTGGACATATCTATTATGAACTATGAATAGTTATTAGTTTTGTTTATTCTATCGAATAAATAGTTGGCTCTTAGTATATTCTGCTATTTATATGTAATTTGATTATTTTATGTTTAAATTTATACATGTATGCTAGGTGAAATCCTAGGTAACAGCCTTGTCTTCTAAATTTTATGCATGTTAGAAAGGTGGATCATTGCAATGACTTCTATCTACCTTGTCCTCACTTAGGTTGCCTTCTTTACCCCATAACAATGCTTTATTCGATGTGGATGCACTCGCTACCTTCCCCAAAACAAATCACCTATTTTGAGGATAGATGACGAAGAAAGTATTCTTGGACGTCTCTCTTCTATCTTGCTGCATTCTTTAACATACTTTCATATATCTTGTGATAGATGCAGAAGAGAGCTTTCATATCCTTCTTGACTCCAAACTAGCAATGTCCCCCACTTTTGGGTCCATCAACGTTGCCTCACCTTTGGCCTCTCTGAGTCTTCTTCCATAATATCGTATCTCTCAATGGATTGAAAGAGAGCGTCCTTTACTCTTTTTAAGTTACAAAAAATCTCCTTCAGTGTGCCTTTATCCTCTAGCTCTATGTGGCCATATTCGGAGTTGCATCTACGTAAACACATGACTTACACTTCATAGGTCCTTTTTCTAACCGAGCTTTGTACCATTATGTTGGGAGGATATAATACTACTATAGGGTGGCATAAAGAAAAAAACTTGGTAATAAAAAAATATTGTTGAGGACAATTTAATACAATAATATAAGGAATTTGATATACATAAAGCACAATGAAACCTACTAGTTAACTTACTAGGAAGCTCAACATAAAAATCCAAACACCTATTTATAGACTTTGAGAACCTTTTCTATAGTCTTATCATTAATAGGTTCACATCCATCTTCAATATTACTTCTTGATAATCTTTTCTACTTTTCACTTACCTAGAAGATTCAAATAACAAAACCAGACTTAATATCCAACATTGCGGACGAGAGGCTCAGGAGTAGCGGTGGAGAAGATCACATACTTCTTGATAATCCGCTACCCCTATGGAGTAGCGGTGGAGAAGATCACATACACGAGGTGTGTCGATGTGATTGTTTGATGAGTAAGAAATTGTTTAGAACAAAAACTACAATTTGCCTTCTCTTTGATTCTTTGACCCTCTTCATGTGATATGATCTAATCTTAGTCCTTGGGCTTTTCATGGTATATTTGTAACACTTTGAGAGTTTTAGATGATAATCATCAAAACTTAGGCTCAACAATTTCCCTATTTTTTATGATTGTTATCTTCAAAACCTTAGGCTTCATCATTCTTCTTCTTTTTGATGATGACAACTCTCAAAGTGCTTGTGCCAATCTTCAAATCCGTAGCATTCCACTCATGAGCTCTTCTTGTAGAAACTTTCAACTCTTCAAGTCGTTGAGCTCCCCAAAGGATGTCCTTGCTCCATATAAATCCACCAATACTTGGAGAAAGCCAATAAACAAGTGTGGAACTCTTGGCTTGGACGCATACCAATAGCCAAGTCATTTTGAAAATCAATGATTGGTTTGAAGTGAGATGAATGATATGTCACGCAATGCATCCTAATAACTTAAATGAAAGATTAGCCTCGGTTAGGAGAGTTAGATTTTTCACTATACTTTAGCTTTTACAAAGTATAAAAGTGAGATAATCAAAGCTCTCATGCTCTCCCCCTACAAATATATGCACTCCCCCTTCATAGGTGCCATAAGGCGGCAATATAAGCACACCAATTATTATTCGCTCCCTTAATTATCTTGAAAAGAAAATAAAAATACAAGGTGAAATGATACATAATGTTGGTGGAGAAATACACATATCAAACCAAGATAGGTGTGAAACCTCTTCTACGTGGCTCGGTAGAGGTGGTGTTGGTGATAGGAGGGTAATGTCAATTGGCAATTGTGGGGGTCTTCGGCTACAGTTGAAAATACCAAATTTCCAATTCGTTTGGTAACCAAACACCAACTGATCATGGGGAAACCAAAATATTAGTAGAACTTTAAGTTGTCCCAAATTCAAACATCATTATGTAGATTATTAAAGTATTTGGGATAAATATTTGCAAATCAAAAGTACCTTCTAAAACTTTACCTTATTTACATATTATCATCAAAAATCAAGTAAAAGAGCTCAGTTAGTTAGGTTTCAATAAAACACTCCTCATTCAACCTTTTAGTCTGATAGCTTATTACGTGATGCTAGGCACCTTGCAATAGAGTCACAGTGCTCATAATTACCCATTCCATGTATCCCACACATGCATTACAAATAATTGCTAACACAGGATATTTTTCAAGTACTAGGAAATCTTAGTCTTCCTGAAGATTTTCACACGACATGACCAGTAAGCTCTTCCAATCCATGTACTTCAACACATGCTCACAACTGTAATCAATAAATTTACCGTACCTTGGGTGCTCCATCATCAGTTCCGAGACTCAGGGGGCTTAAGCAAAACCTGTAGAAAATTGTTAGTAAATGACCCAAAGTTAACTATCTTGCATGGGAGGTTAGTTAAACCAAAATTGAATAAATACAATACACACCACACTAACAACATATGAGCTAATACTTAGGCTTATTGAATTCCACATTAGGTAAATTATCACATTAGAGTCAAATCACATTTCTTAAAATACTTGACCTTACACAATGGCTCAATGACTAACATCCAGTTTCATCGCCATGAGCCACTAAATCCTTCCGCCAACACTGACCATAACTAAGGAGACACCTACATATTTTTGGGCCCTTTGGGCCCCCACCCAAGCTTTCAAACTACTGTTGGGCTCTTCAGGCCTCCAAAAAGGACTTTAAACAACCAAAGGAAATTCGCAATAGGTGTCACAGGCTTCTCTCTCTTAATCCAAAAGCTAGCTCAAGGAATAAGATTTTCCCATAAACCTATATACAAGTCACCAACAACCTCTATGACCGATGTGAGACAAACCCAACAATTCCCCTTAACGCATCGGGCATGGCCCAAAACCATCATCGTCTGACACACTCCCCTTAAATCAAACGGCACCCACCTGGCAAACTCCTCTTCAAATCATTAGGTAGAACCCATAAAGGAAATAACAACAATTGGCGTAGGCAAACTCGACTTGAACTTGACTCTAATATCACTTGTTGGGCCCCCACCAAAGCTCCAAAACTATTGTTGGGCCTTTTGGGCCCCCAAAAGGGACTTTAAACAACCAAAGGAAACTCGCAATAGGTGTCATGAGCCTCTCTTAATCCAAAAGCCAGCTACCAAAAGCTAGCTTAAGGAATATGGATTTCCCATTAGCCTATATACAAGTTACCAACAACCTCTACGACCGATGTGGGACAAACCCAACATATATATGTAAGAAAACTATCAGTAATCAAATAAATTTTATTAATGGTTTTGACAGACCAATTTAACACATACTTGATGATTGATTTTATATTATGTTCCTTTTTTTTCAAAATCATTATTAAATACCAAATTAAATATGAAGGGGTAAAGGGATCAAAATTGAAATTTGAATTGCAAGCACAAAAGGTTTTTAGAGGAGTTTTACCAATTGATAGGAAGCATGAAGCCTTTGGTATTTTTCATTTGACATCCTTGGTCTTGATTTCCTTTTGCACCTTGCAGCTTTTCAAACCTTTGTCTTGGTCTTTGGTGATAGTTATTCCTTTTAGCCTTTTAAAGACAGTAACTCTTGGATATGTTGAATGTTCCATTTTTGCTTTGTCCATCTTCTACTTATTTAAACCTGGCCATTGGCCTTGTGTTTTATATGGGGATCCAAGAAGCATATGGTTGGTTTGGTTTAATCAGTTTGGTGCTAGGAAGATCTTTGTGTATTGTTGTAGGCTTGGGCATTTGGTGTGTCCATGGTTGAGCTCTCCCAACGGCCTCAATTGCTAAGTCGGTGTTTGAGTTGTTTCGGTTATGCTGTGTAGATTAGCGTCGTGTTTGCTTATATTTTGTGTGTGCTTCCTGTTTGTGTCATGTTAGGTTTAGAGTCATGTCACATGCACTCGGGTATATTTCTAAGCCTTAGTTGAGCCAAAGAAGCTACCTTGAGCCTTTACCACCTTCTTCTTTCTTTGCCTTCTCATTTTCTCTTTTCAAGCCTAATTTTGGCTTTTGGCGCTAGTGCGCTAAGGTGCCAGAGTTGTAGTTCTATGCCACATACACAGGGCAAGTGTTTGTGCTTAGTATCATGGGTGAAAACCATGGCCACCGCCCCTTTTCTCCCATTTTCCTCCACTTCTTTGCCCTTTCTACTGCTGCCTTCACCTCCTGGCCACCATCCAGCCCCGTCAGCCTCTCCTCGCCCTCCTTTCTTCTCCCCTTCCCCTCTCCTTCCTTCTTCCTCCTCTTTTCCTCATAAGGTACACATTGTCTCCCACATTTTTTCCGCTTTTGTGCACAACCCTATTGTTTGCATGTATATATCCCTAATTAGGCATGTAGATAAGTAGATCATTATCATATCATGTAGATCTCCTATTTTCCATGTTCATTTTGTGATAAAAATATGATTTTTATTGTTTGTTGTGATTTCGGGTCTTAAATATAATAAAATAATCATATTGAACTAAATTTATAAAATCTATCAACTAAATCTTTCAATAATGGTTAGAATTACAAAAAGATTAAAATTTTAAAATTTTTTATTGCGTCTGAGTAATCTTGTTTTGTATGCCAAGTTAAGTAGTTGATGAAATAGTTAAAATCATAATATTTTAACTCATATTTGGTTGTGAATTGATCAAGATGTGGAAATCCTAAGTTAAGTAATAATTTACTTAATTATCTTAATTTACTAAGCGATATAAGATTATTTTAATAATGACAGTCATTGATTCACGGCCACGGTTGGGTGTGACTTGAGATCTTTCAAGTTCTTCAGATTGAAGTTGTGAAGATGAAATTCCCTTCGGGGTTAAGTTCAAATAATTAACCCAAAATCTTAAGTTACTTTCCATAATTTTATCTAGATCTTATTCTTGATTAGAGTGGTGGGTATCTCAGATACATTACATTGAATGTTTCGTGCATTTCGATATCTCTTGTTAGATTTATAGTGCTTGGCTTGATTCCAAATTTTTTTTAATGGACAGAGATATTCCTGCAGTATCTGTTTTATTTTATAGATTCTCACTTAGTAACTATGATACACTCAATATGTGAATGTGATGTCATTGCTGTGAGATGTGGTGTGTGTAATTTTGGCCTTGCATGCCATGTCATATGTTGCATCAACAATTGTTGCATGTCATTGCAAGCACGTATCATTCAGGGTTGACGAGCATTTGCTAGGGCTTGTGGAGTCAAGCACGCTAAGTTGGGACATAGAGCTTCAATGACATGCCTATTAGGACTCCTCTCTACTTGATTTGATGCTTGCCACTATCGCTGTTTTATTTTGCATTGTAGGACGTAGTTAAAGGCATTTTATTGGATCCCACTACTTACGGGCCATCTTATTGGTTTTTTAGTTTAAGAAAACTTAAAGTGAGATTCCTTAATGAGTTTTTGAAAGTGAAATCCAACCCAAAAGTCACTTTAGCGGTATTTATTAGCCTTTCCTAGGCCTTATACATATTATATGATTTTTAGATTTTTTATGCAGTGTGATGGATGGAAGCATGACGCTTACCGAGGAGCCCGGTTGGTACCCACATGTGGTACTCGGTTTGACGATAAATATTTATTATGATTATAATTATGATTTTGATTATGATTATCAAATATAGTATTGCTACTAGTGTTTAATTAGCATAAGCATGCTCTCCATTGAATGTGTCCGGACCATGCAATTTAGTGATCAACTTAGGCCCTATTGGCCACAAGCATGTTGTTGTCGACAGGCTTTCGGCTCATGAGTAGTATCGACAAGCTACTGTTCGGGAATCCCTATTTGTGTGCATGGATATCTCAATAATTATGATTAGGCCTTATTAGCCATATTCATTGATGATGTGGAGGTGTGAAGTTTTTGTTTTATGTTTAAGTTTTTAGTGGATTATGAGTCATTTGCTAGTTTGGAAATATTTTTTCATAGTTATTTCTAGACTGGTAATCTTTGATTATTGGCATATGCTTTCTATATAGCTTGATATTGCAGGTTCAGTTAGAGGGATGCAAGGATCAAGAATGAGTCATTGGGATGGTTGACTTGGTTATTGTGTGTGTGGCTTGCTCATGTTGATGTGAGAGCTGTGGGCCGTGTAATATAAATACTATGTGGGGGTTAGTGAGCCAATATGATTATTCCTATGAGGCTAGTGAGCCACACAATGAGAATAATATTTTGGGCTAGTGAGCCACCTTGAATTCATGTACAAGAGCCTTTGGGTATTTTTAAAGGACCAGCTAGATTGTCTTGTGTGAAATGATTGAAGTGATTATCATTACCACGTATTTGAGCTATTTTGTAGGTGGTATGCTCTGGGGCACACAAGTCTAACTATTTCATATAGGAAATCTCCAAGCCTTGGAGTTTTGGAACTAAAGGTTAAATAAATCCCAGGTATGTTGAACCATGTTATTGTGCAAGTGCCTAGAGTGAAGAAGGAACATGGGTGGAGGAGCTCCTGGGCTTTGTTTTTTATGTTGAAGGGCTCATGTGAAGACCAGACAAACCAACAACCTGAAGTGTATAAATTTGTGTTGTAAATGATCTGTGATGTGATGTGAACGAGGTGAACCACCTCTAGAATGTTTCTGTGTGTGAATTGTAAAAAATGTGAATGTGTTATGTCTATTTTTATAAATGGTGAATATATATATAGGGTTGTCAAAATTTTTCCCGCATCTTAGTTACAGGGAAGACTTTGCCAAATTTTTCAAGGATTTGAAGTCTACTTTATAATTTGGATTCATTTAGGATGTCCTATTTGCTTGAGCCCAACCCTACGAGTCTAAGCATTTTTGGTGTGATCATGTGTGTTTTGTATTTGCATTAGTTTCCCTTGAACCTTCCGTATTTTAACACCTCGACTGGTTAGGTCTGTCTTATGGGTCAGCTTTGTATTTTAATTGTGCAAGAGTAGTAGTCTAGGATATAAAACTTTGATTTGGTTTGCGCTGCGAGCTGAATTGAGGTGTTACATCTTAGGCACCCATCTACATGCACTAATTGCAATAGCCTCCTTTACACTACACATGATAGAGATATGTCCTTATTTTCCACATGTATTACAAGATAGAGATATAGAGGTAGATGGTTGTGCAAATGGCCTTCTCTTATGAGAGGAATCCTTTTGTTGATGTAGCCAATTGAGGAGCTTATAGGAATTGGTCCACACTCTTGACTAAGTCCACCTTTTCCTTGTGAATCTTGGTGTGTTCATTTTTTCACCTTGCTAAATCCTCATTTAAACTTGTATTGATCCACTCTTCGTCTTGGAGTGAGGTGACATCATTTTCCATTGATGCCACTCTTTGCTCTATGGCCTCCTCCAAAATCACCTTCTTAAGTAAGTCCTTCGGTTGTGTAGGTCTTCGTAGCTTCACTAAGGCAACCAACTTGTACAAGTTACAAGTTACAACAAGACCTTCTTTACAAGCATCAAGTGCCAAGGAATATTGCACTCACAAGCCCTCCTTCAAGGACCCACATGCGCTAAGAAATCTTGCACTCCAATACCCTAGGAGCCTCAAACAAGCCTTCCTTCTCAATTGCTATGTGCCAAAACCCTTTGTCAACTATAAACCTCCCACTCAAGCACCTCCCAAGTGCCAAGGAGTCTTGTTTTAAGTTCTAAACACCCTTGGAACCACCGCCACCTTGAAGCTACTCTCCCTTCACATGCTCACACCATTAGCCAAGAGAGTCTCCTCTTCCTAGCACCTATTCCTCAAAGGTCTAGGCTCACATACACTCCCATTACCTTGAGAGTTTACATACAAGCTCAACAACTTGAGCAATTCCTCATAAACAATGCTCTCATTGGATTGCACATGAACCACCTAAGAATTCAAGTTAAAAATTAAACCAATCCATACATAAGCTTGAGCATCCTAATTCAGACAAAAAAATACTAGTGGTTCATTCAACAATCTAAGGTGGGTCAAAACACTCCCTTGAGGCCTTATTTACAACCAAGAACCTCTTATGAAGGAAAACTAGTGATTGTGCCTTTCAAATTTTAAGTTTTGTCTTTTTATTGTCTAGTTTTTTGCGCAGTCGGTCAGAGTTTGGTTAATGTTTTTATTGATAAACGATTGACCAATGGTGTTTCAAACACTAGTTTTTGGTTTGAATTTGGAAGCTCATATCTTGATTTTTAGAGCTACATATTAAGTGATTCTTTTTTCTAAGTAAACTATTTAATATTCTACTATTATCCCTTCAAATTTCAGCTTAAAACACCAAGTAACCTGAGAAAGATGAATTTTGCAAATTGGGATGTTGTTGCTGAGTTAGGCTACTGAAGTGCCTACTAAACTGAAGTTTGTCCAAACTTTAGAAAGTCATAACTCCTTGTAGAAAAATCTGATTTGAGTGATTCTTGAAGTGTTGGATAGATCTTGATGTCTTCTATCATTTGGGAAGTTTTCATAACCAAACACCTTCTGGGAAGATAGTTTCACCGTTTATAAGTGAGGATCTTTCATAGGCACCAACATTGACCAAGACAACTAAAGGCAATCCTTGGCCTACAAGAGGCTTCCCTATGGTTGAGTAGACATGGTTTGGTTCACTAAATCAAAACCATATAATCATCAAGCTCCTTCATCTTCAAGTTTTTTCCTCTTGTAATCTTGAAGCCTTTCTCTGTTTATTTCATGAATATCTTGAACTTTGATTCATTGGCCTCTTCATGTAAAATGATCCAATCTTAATCCTTTGGCTTTCCATGGTATATTTATAATTGTAATGACTTCAATTCTAACATGTGTAAATCCTATTAAGGTTGTTACATGCTTCATCTCCTAAACAGGCATGCATAGCATATTTAAAGACATAATCCAAGAATTATAACATACATCACAATACAAACAAGCACTCATAAGTTGATTGATCACTCCAACATAGTCACTAATACGTAAGTCTTTATATTTATAAAATATACCACTAATATAATACCAATCTTAGCAAAGGTCCACTAGATAAAATATATTAGATCAGCAAATAATAATATAAAAATTAGAACAAATATTGAGATTCTCCATCCTGTCACTCCTATGTTCGAGTACATACGTACATACAAACATGTCGGCTCAGCTTCTCAAAAAGTACCGAGTCCACTATTTATATATGTAGTAAATAAAAACTATGAATATATGGCTATTCTCAATCGATTAAACACAATAAAACTCGATTAATCATCAATCAGGAATAACTTAAAGGAACATTAATCATTAACATAAACATGTATAGACTTTTGATTAATATAAATAAAATAATTTATTTAACTTGGTTATCTATCCTTGACACTTAGTTCCCTTGTGACTAGCTAGCTTGTCTAGTATTTTCAAACTAAGGTTTCTAGAAAACCAAAATACTATATAAAGTAAATTTACTGAAAAATTGACTAAGTTAAATACCCTTTCAATTAACTAGTTAGTCTTCGTAAATAACTGAAAAATCAACTAAGTCATTTGCATATGTGACCTCTAGAGAGTTGACTCCTTCTGATGTTAGGAAACTAGTTAAAAATTGTTTAAGTCCTTTGATCAACTTAGGTTGACTTGGCTACAAAAATAAAACTAGTTATTGGCCTTTTGATCCTTAGGGTTGTGCCTTAATAAGTTATCCGAATTTGCGTGCTATGACATGACATGCATGATGATGATTCAAATAACATATAACAACGCTCAAATTATATATATTACATCATTCAACATCATAATACCATCATATAATGATCAGCTAATCATAAGCAAAGCATATATACAACCTAATATCTATGCAGTTTATGAACTTGTTCCCAGACTTCCAAAATTAATAACTCCCGTGATATTTAATGAAAAATCATAAACTTTTCCATGTAGAAACTAAATATCGTGATGGTCAACATGCAAAAATAATTGCTTAAATTTATATTCTACAACCAAAGTTATAACTATTTTAAGATAGTTGCACATAAAAGCAAAAATGAGGGTTCTGCTGCAGCAGTGCTTGGCACCCCAGTTTTGGGTGCCGCGGCACTCAGCCAAGCCCTCATCATTGTTTTTATCAGCACTACAGTACTGGTACTCAGTGTCGTGACAATGTGGTGAAGCCCTAGATTGTTTTTCTTGTATCTCATTTGATTCTTATCCGATTTGAGTGAAACAGAGTTGGGTTTTCAAGCTTTCTAAGCACAAAAACATGAGTTATAGTAGGTTTTTAATCCATTATGATTTACCCCATTTTTCATGACTTTATTTAGTGAAAAACTTGCAAAGAAGAAATGTTCTTGTTCTAAACTTGATATTTCTTAATAATTCAAGCATGAATCATTGTTAGATCATAAAAACTACTTGTAAAACTTATTTAGAGCAAGTCTAAACACGAATTAACATCTTAAACATTGATTTGACAAATTGTATAAGTATGGAACATGGAAAACAACATGTAGATAATATAGAATATCAAATAGAAACATGGAATATGATCATGATACATGAATCTTCATGATTTACTCATTTTAATTGAGATTACTAACCTCTTTTATGATGAATATGCCTAGTACTCCACACTAGCGTGCTCACATGATCTCCAAAGAAGAAGGAAGAGGGCAAAGAGAGAAACTAGAGAGAGTAGCTAGAGAGAGGGGTGGCTAGGGTTGGAAAGCTACAAATAAGCAATTAGTCCACCCTTGTCCTTTTATATACTCAAGGCCTTTTATATACTCAAGGACAACCTTTTTATAATCTCAAAAGACTAAATTACCCCTAGTCCTCCTATACAGACACCTAAGTGCACAAACCTATCTACTTCCAATGACCGACTCTCACCCTAGGGCAAAACCCAACTGTTGGACAACAATTAATGCTAGACTTTCACATAAATTACCTGATCGTATACATAAGTGTTTTCAGCCTACACATTAGACTAAAAAATTAGTTGAACTCACTATTAGGGATATGGATTTGGTTCACATATGATCGTGTGCAACTTGTCCACCAAGGATTATTAGTTGTCTGACTACTATTCCCAAGGGGTTTTATGTTAACCGTTTGTCTCCTTTTATGATTGAATGTTAAACAAGGGACTTAAGTAGTCAAACTCAATATAATTAACATGTAACTATGAAATGTCTAGACTAACTTATACGAATTTTTTTTTATGTGCTGGAAATAAAGAGTTCACTCTATATATATATATATATATATATATCCTACTTAAGAGAAAGAAAATAAAACTAAGTAATTTTGGTAAAAGGACCAGATATGATATTCTACCCGCTTTAAAGAAATTCCGCCCCAAAATTTAGCTAAGGAAAACTTTGGGTACTTTTGTCTCTTCTACCTCTTATGTGGCTTCTTCTAGAGCTTAATTCCTCAAGAGAACGTTCACCACAGAGATGGCCTTCGTCCTTACTACCTCTTTTTAGTTTTGAAAATCTTTAAGGCTTCTCAATATAAGATATGTCCTCTTAAATTTCCAGTTCACTAAAGTTGATCTTATATGATGCATCTGGGATGTACTTACTTAACATCGAGATGTGGAACACATCAATTGCTAATTTCAGAGTTGGTGGTAGAACTAACTGATAGGTTACTACATCCACTCTTCTGGGGATTTATAATTGTTCCACATTTGTAAGTATTAACTTTCTAAACTTGCCAAACTTCATCACTCCTCTAATTGGTGATATTTTAAGGAAAACATGATCTCCTACTTCAAAATCTAGGGTTGTTTAGTGCAAGTCTGGATAGAACTTCTAGTAGTAGTGTTTCTCTTTCCTCCTCTTTGTGATTAAGTCGGATATCTTGATAGTCTCCCCAATCATCTTTGGTCCAAGTAGCATTGGGTCTCTATTGTCTTTCCAAACATGATGCACGGTTTCCTGCAAGGTCGATCATACAATGCTTTAAATAGAGCCATACCTATATTATGCTAATAGCCATAATTGTAAGCAAACTAAGGTTAAGTGGTTTACCTTCATATCAATTCAGTTCATTTCCTCCCTTCTTGATAGAGTTACGAGAAGTGAGAAATCCTTGTAGCTCTTCAATAGTTTCTTGAGGAACCTTTATTTAGTCACTCAATCATTGGAGATTGCAAAATTTTCAATGAGAGAATTCAACTTACACACTGGATTCACTTCAATGATATCCTCCATCAATCTTCACTGATTCATCATCATACTAAAAATATGGGCTTAAGGATTCCTACTTTAATGCATTAGCTACAACATTAGCTTTTTTCTGATGATAGGCTATGCTAAAGTTGTAGTCCTTGATGAACTTTGATACCTTATTTTCCTTAAGTTCAAGTCTTGTAGAGTAATGATATTTTGAGGCTCTTATGGTTAGCGACAACCTCAAATTTAGTTCTATATGGGTAGTGTCTCCACACCTTAAGTGCAAATAACATTGTTCCTAACTCTAGTTCATGAGTAAGGTAATTCTTCTCATGCACTTTTGGTTGCCTTGATGCGTAGGCTACTATGTCATTTTACTTAGTACTACTCTGTAACCTTGGCTAGAAGTGTTTATATAGATGATAAAACCTTCCATTCCTTGAGACAATGTAAGACTAGGGAAGTTGTAATGCATTGCTTCAGTGTCCTTAAACTCTTCTCACATGCTTCATCCCATGTGAACTTATTATCTTTTTTGTCAGAGAAGTCAGTGGAATTGCTAGGGCAAAAAATCCTTGATAAATCTACTATAGTTCCCTACAAGTCCTAAGAAGCTTCTGACTTCAGTGATATTCTTTGGCTAATTTTATTTCATAACTACTACCACCTAAGATGGGTCGAATGCAATGCCACCTTTGAAGATAATATGACTAAAGAATAAAGCTTTTTTAAAACAAAAGTCACATTTATTAAGCTTGGCATGCAATTTGTTCTTTCTAAAAATTTTGAATGCCTTTCTACAGAGTTCCTTTGATATAGGAGTAGTCCCGAATAATAAGTCGATGGAAAGACTCCAATTCCTTTTCTAGTGGTAACCCTGAGAATTCTTCTAGAAAGACATCTAAGTATTCTGACACAATTCTCAAAGAAGATGGATCGGCCTATTCAGACTCCTTCGGCATTTCTAACATACTTGTTAAAAACCCTTGAGATCCTTTCTACATAAACTTTTGTTGCCTTGTCATAGAAGATGATTAATGGACGATTCTCTACTCTTTCACCCACAAACAAGACTTATTTACCACTAATCACATCTTTAACTATAATACATCTTTTTCCTATTGCATTTTACGATGACATGGTTTTTAGACAACCTACCCATCCCTATTATGTTCACCATATCATGTTGAAATAGAATCCAAATGTTACAACATTTCAAATTGATCTATTCACAATTGATCAACAAATTAATTTGCTCTAATTCAACCAAATCACATCATAGAACACATTTCATGTAAACAACATGAATTATCTTTCATCATCAAAATCCGAGCTTAACAAGTTCAACAAGTCAAAGACTTAACAATCTTTTCCCTTTTTTATAGTGGCAATATATGCAGCACATAACAAGGTTTTAGGTTGATCCTCATTAAGCATTTGCTTAAATGTTATACTCCCCCATGAAGTAAGCTTGCCACCGATCAACAATAGCTTTATGAGCACTCACCCTTGATTGATGACAACAAATATACATAGCACATTCTCCCACTTGGATAAGGCATAAATCTTCCCCT
>JAURVB010000025.1:0-32649 GCA_033002965.1 Piper betle | reverse complement strand
AAGGTTGAATTCTTCCTGATTAGTTATAAACCATATATTTAAGTGGAAGAAGTACGTTTGGGTGTTGGAATGATGCATGAAGGATAAAGAGGAAATAGTAAAGATGGGTGGAATAAAGTGTGATTATCTTTTATGTAAAAAGGCGAAAAAAGTGATTTTTTTGTTCGGTATTTATGAAGGATGAGAAGTTAAATTTTTGGTAAAAATTGAAGGGGATAATGTCTATATTTTTTAGTTCATGGCTAATGGGGAAGTATTTGGTGTTAGCATTGGTTGATATCATATTGTCCTATGTTTAAGCCTTAGCCTAACTCTATTACAACCCAATAAATCCTATTGATCTAATCTAAGCTTGAGTTCAGATTAGTGGAGAGATAGTGGCCAATAGTGCTATGACTAGATTATTGTAAGTATGTTTTGTTTCAAAAATTCAAATTGACTTAAGGATATAAAAAAGAAGTTTGCTTAAATTACTTGTTTTGTCGGGAACCTAACTCATGACAATATTATGGACTTGAGTTTTGTCTAAAAATTATGACTACCATTGCTTAATCCATTTTACGATTGAATTGATCCCCTTTGCCACATGCATAGCTTTTGTTAGCTAGGGACTAGGAAAAGTTCATGTTTTGGAGCTTGATAAATTTCAATTAGAGTTATAATTTTGTTTGATCCAAGTCTATTTTTCTAAGCATTTGGCCCATTTTTATAGTCGGATTAGTTAAGATACTGAGTTTTCAATAACAATTGATAAAAAAAATACTAGCATTTCTATATCTCTTTTTGATTAAATAAACCATCTTTACAAGGTCAAATATTATCTTTTCACGTGTAAGAGTTGATTATTGTAATTTATATGTTTTTATCCCCAAAAAGAAACTACTAGGAAGATGGTTGCTATGTCTGCATCCTTTGATCCTAGAATGGACCACATGCTGAACTTGCCAAAAGGAGGGAAGATTTCTACAAAATGTCTGCATACAAAGTTGTGCATGTTTCTGGTTGGTAAACAACTCTACCTAATCACACTACACCCATCAATTGTGACCATCAGATCAATCTTTTGGGCACATTTGTTGAAAATCAAGCCATTTAAAAGTAGATCCAACACGAACAAATGCTTGTGTGCAACACTTTCATATGATCAAATGATCATATTCCTAAGGAATAACTCTCACCAACTCCATTATGCTCCAAAGTCCGATATTATGGATAAACACCTTGCTACCCCATGAAAGAATTGTGTTTCACATGTGGGTAATAATAATTATTCTATAGTAGTTGGGGATTAAGAAGCTTTATAGAAGTTGTCTCAATCTACTGACTCTCACATTTCCCTCTATATGCAATCAATTCGAGTAAAGAAAAGGAGAATAATCAAGGAGTCATCTTTCCTCTACTTCAGAATTTGAGTCCTTCCAAATCTTTAAGCGCGCCAAATTTGCATAACTCTTATCTTTCTCTTTTGCTTTTGTTATTTTTTTGGATGAGCTCAAGCGTGCTTCTTAAACCTTTCATGGGGTAATTTTGTATAGATTTAGGATGACAATGGATCTTCTTAGAAATATAATGTAAGTGTTATTATCTATCTTCTTGTGTGTGATTGATTGTCAATTATTTAAATTTGATTCTTAAAGCTTCAAAGGCATAGGTAACCCCTCTATGATTAAGAGATTTAAATTTACCTAGACATAGGGAATTCATCGAAGTCATTAATTGAAATAGTTTATGAGTCTTGGGTAGACATACACCTGATTCATAGACATCTATATTGTGGAGTTGCACACAATACACCAAGCTTGTTTAGTTTACAGATACACATGGAATTAAGTAAAGACGCTATATTGTAATACATAGCGAAAACCCTTTACAAATCATAGTTTCCTGGACATTGATACACATCATAACTGACTAGATAGGACTAGTAATTTTAGTTTACAAAGTACATTAAGTGAAGTTACCCATTTCAGGTTTCTATTTCATTAGAAAGAACTTTATCTGTTTGATTGTAGTTACGTTAGTTTAGAATACTATCATTAATGTTTTTAGTTTAAAGCATTTGCATTATATTTGTGTTTTAGTCAAAATAGTTTTATTTTTGTTTAGTTTTGTGATACTTTCTATGCTTACTTAACTAGCTTAAATATTATATTGTGCATTAATTTAAAGCAACAAGTGGCAACAATATCTTACTCACTACTATATTAATTAGTTCACACATGTACTTGTGCAATGCATTAAAATTTGCACAATAGAAACACTATTTGATAAGACAACTTAGATACCATGCACATAGAAAAGAATGCTATTGATATTGTATTAAATATTTTAGTGGACAATGCAGGTTCAAAAGAAAGTATTAAGTCCTGATTGGGCTTACAACTTGTGGATATGAGAATTTCACTTCCTCTTTTATGTAATAATTGGTACTTTTACCATTATTATTTAGATTTTATTTTCTTCTCTTGGGGAGTAAATGTCAAAAGTAGATTCTTTATTTTTCAGCCTACAAAAATTTTTCTATGTATATTTAGTCAAGACTAATATTAGATACTTAGAATAATTCAATTAATGTGGTTTATTATTTTGAGTACAGTAATGTTGTATCGATATCCAACTCTCTATTATGTTGGGGGATAATCGATCAATTAAATTCAGAGCAATAAGTAACCAGACAAGATAAAAGCTATGTTGAACAAGCAAGACACGGTCATATGTGAACAAAGTCTATATTTTTGGAGTTCTTCATCATAATGAAGATGAGAAAGCCTATATAAAACTTGGGTTGTTGGTCCTATGGTTTTAGTCATGGTTTGCTTGTTAACCAAGCCAAATACTTTATGCAAGGTTTTATTAGCCGTTTGCATGCTATGTGTTGTGGTATGTTGTATGTATGCCAAAGCACGAGTTGTCATGAGTGCTAGTGACATTAGGTCAAATGAGTGTATGTCTCGACCTTTCCCTTTTTTGTGGGATGTTATGTGTAGATAAACCATAGGACCACATCCCCACAAGTCTAGAATCATCTCATGTACATTGGTGTACGTTCATGGTGTCTTGCATCTCATTTCGAACAAGAAATTAGGGTTTCAGGAACCTGGTGCCAATGCCTTTGCATCCCCAAGGGTGCCTTTACACCAGAACCCAGCGCCTTTGCACTAGGAGGGTGCCCTTGCGTGAGCACCTGTCAACTTGTGACAAGTGGGCGGTAGTTTCTGATTGGCAAGTGTGCTTAACTCTGAATGCCAATGCCTTTGCACTAGCCCTATTTTCACGTTTTTAAAAACTCATTCTCCCCACTTCTCCCACTCCTTTCCTCTAGCTTCCTCCGCCCCTTCTTCACCTCTTGTCCTCTCTCAGATGTTCTCCTTCTCCTCCAGCTGCTAGAAAGAAGCTCCTAAGGCTACCAGGGCATGGAAACTTCTACCTTCTCCTCCTTCCTTTTTCTCTTCCTATGGTATGTCTACCCTCTCTTCTTTTCCTATTCTTTATTGTATTTGATGGATGATTGGTAGTATGCTTGATGTTAGATGTTCCTAGGTTGTAGTTTAAGCTCTTATAGGTTGTATTCATGCTAAGTTTTAGTGCTGTTTATTTAAGAATAAGCATCCATGCCATTTCTACCCAGATATGTTCAAGCACTATACCATCTATGAACCAATCTTCTTAAATCTATAATATCTCACTTATTTGGTATCATAAAAATGTGATTTTTGTTGCATTGCACTCCTGATTCATTTGGCTTCATGACCATGTCCATTTTACCTATGTTGGAAAGATGATAGAGTTTCCATGTGTAACCTGTTCTTTACTGAATGCAAAATTGTGACGTATGTTGCATGATTTTTAGCTTGTTATGGCAATGTTAGATCTTGAAATGTCTTTGATCATGTATAGATACACATCCATAAGCTTTCATACTCAAATGACTTCATTAACGGTATAAACAACATGTATAATCAAAAACTACACACACTATCCTATGAAGGATGTGTCAGTGGTCGACTTAGGATAAGTAAAACCAACCACTGAGAAGACTTATAAAATCTTTATAAAATTCAATTAAGTTCAACTAAGTGTATACTAAAAACCAACCAAAAATAAGCTTGATTTGAGTTCATTTAGGTAGCTAAATAATTTTCTTTTTTGGCTTGTATCGAAATGCAGGGTTTAACCCCTGATCTTTGTCATTTCTTGTAAAATCTGGTTCACATGGTATTTCTATGCAAAATTCCTTGAAATTTTGCACATAAGTCCTATTAGGATCCCTTTAAGTCCATCTAAAATTTCAGAGCCATTAGACACCTCCAAGGCCCATTAGTTCTTTTCTTCCCATTGTATATAGGCCTAGTCCTGAATTTCCAGTGATTTAGCCAATAATCCAAAATTTCTCTAGGATAAACCATATAGTTTTTAGGTTCAATATTTTATGGAGATGAAACCCATAGTGTTTGGAGCCTAGACGAAGTTTCCCTATAATTTGGACATGCTAGAAGCCCATGAATGATTCCCACTAAGTTAAATGTGTAGCTTAGGCCCAAGAAATCCAGAAATGATCTACTAGATGAATGGGCTTAGAAACCCATTAAGAACATCATTCCAACCACCATAAAAATTAAGCTTATGTAAAAGCCCATTAAGTTTCAGCCCAATCAAAGCCCATTTAGGGTCTTAGAAAATTTGTCTAATTAAAACACTTATAGTAAAGCAAGAAGTAGGGTTTTGTTTAATTAATCATAAATGAACCCCTAAGTCTCCTTAAGTGTCATTAAGCTTAATTAATGTGTTATTAATTAGCTTAATTATGTTATTAAGCTTAATTATGTGCATGTGCATGATTGGAGGCCTTCCCTCGATTAATATGGTTACGATGGTTTAGCCTAATTAACCCTAAAGGAACCCTTAAGCCTCTCTAATGTCATTAATCAACCTAATAGTAATTAGGGTATAATTGATTAGCTATGGTGTTTAGACATAATCATATGTGTATGTGGATGATGTGAAGTTTGGCCTAGATTTACATGCGTAGTGTGCATAATTAGGGTTTAATGAAGCAGTATCTCATTCTAGGATACAAGTAGTGAGCTTGTCTTGCAAGGTCGATGAGCGCTACTCCACGAGGTCTATAAGTTTCTCTATGCTTGACCTCTTTACTTAGCTTCTTGAGTGTGTTATGCCAAATTTTTGCAATAGGACCGATTAGTGGTGTTTTATCAGATCCCACTAATACCTAGCCATTTAGTTGACTTTTCTGTAAGTTTAAGAATACTTCAATGATGGGATCCTATAATGACTTTTCTCACTCAAGATCTAGAAATGTATAGTATAAGATCTCTACCAAGGCCATATATATATATATAAAACTTTTGATGTTTTTACACTATGAATAATATACGAACACTATGTAGTACTCCTCCTACGCAGAGTGACATGATATACCAGGTATTGTGAACACAACTCATTCTCAAAAATTGTGGCACTAACAAGTTGTCCCTTGCCATCCGAGTAACAGGGAATGGATTATATGGAGAACAATGTGATTGTATGTATGTTTAAATGTATGTTTTTGCCGAACTTGTTCACTAGCCAATGTTACTTGAGACATTTTGGAGTGCCTCTCCTATTTATGACAAACTTATGAGTATTTCTAGAAGTTTTAAGATTTTTGTGAATGTTTGTGATATCCATCAGCCACTTTTATTATTTTACTAGCTATCTGTAGATTCAGTGATCTTTTGATTACTCACACTTTTTTATTATATATGTAGGCATTTATCCTTATCTCAGGTTGGTACTGGCAGATGGATCGAGTGGTTCATTGAGGTGGATTGTGCTGTGTTTATGTTTTGGGTTATATTAAGTATTATGTTATGTAATATGCTATATATTTTGGGGATATCGCCTTAGTCTTTGATGCACTTAGGGTTTGTGTCCTGATTATGTAGGATGTATTGTACTTTAAGTTAGTATGTCTCGTGTGTTCATGTGTGTGTATAATTATTTTATTTAACTAACATGTTGCTCGAAGTTAAATTTTGGGGCACATTCTAATAATCTTCTGTAGGTTGTACTTAAGCCCCAAAGTCCTAGAACATGACGAGAAGCTTAATCAAGTACACTTAACTTTGTGGTTGCAGCTATTTGAATGTGAGAAAAATGTGGATAGGATGGGCTAATGTTTCTTACCCTTAAAAGAGTTTACGTGAAGACCAATTGTTAAGGTATGAAGCCTTAGCAATTGATGATGCCTCTGTGTTGTTTGCTTCCTTTTGTTGAAGGATATATGGAAAAGGAAACCATGATCCTTATATTATTTCAACTTCATAGCATGGTTAGTAATAAGCTATGTGACAACAAGTCAAACCTAAGTAGTAAGAATATGGATCATGCATGGATGAATAATACTACTCATAGTTGCAACGAGGGTGCACCCATTGTACACACTTAGAGTGCTAATTGTATTTCCTTAAAGTTATCACTCTTAATTATAACGGGGTGTGCCTCTCTTGTATACTCGGAGTGTTATGTTGGAAGCCTAATGTTAAAGCCTTCCCTTAGCTTATGGTTGCATACATGTTTACGTATGACACTTTACCTCAGTTCTCTATCTTTAGCCCCCTTGAGGGTTAAGATTCGCTTTCATGAAGTTAGTCCAACAATGAATAGCTAGCCAAGTCTAATATCATGATTTGGTCTAGAGTCTGACTGAATTGTGATGTTAGAACTTGGTATCAGAGTCGACCACTTAGATTATCAAGATATATAACTTGGGAGTGTTCCCTTCTCATGTATTCGCTGTATGTTTATGTGGTATGCTTATGTTTTATTTTTTATATATGTGAATGTGAGTATGGTACCCCCACCCCATTAGCCGATCTACAACATGTATATTTTTGGTTAAGTTGTTGCAATGTTGCAATGTATGGTTTGTGTATGTAGACTAACGCTTGTGGTTCAGGTTAGACTTCTCCATGTGCACGTCTGGCAGTCGAGATGCCTAGACCACGTAGAACTACCCGACCAGCAAGGGCTACAACACCGTCAGCATAGATTTACAATGAACAATCCCTTTTGCCACCGCGTGATGCGATGGTGGACAATCGGGCTGAGATGATTAGACTCTTGATAGAGGAACAACATGGCATGCGTAATGAGCAGCATGCCATGTATGAGGATCAACAACATGTTAGGTATGAGCTTCACCAATATCATTAGGACATGGGGCTATTTTTTGAGTCAATTAGAGGTATGGCAACTGAATGAAAAGGCTAGGAAGAGGTCCATGGAGATAGAGACTTTTATAGTAGGACAGTTTGGTATGCCACCATTAGTGTAAAACCCCAGCTTTGGATTAGGGTTTTACCCGCTTGTTGCCTTGCCCGGTTTGGGTTAGTCTCGAGTTGGTTTCAGCTTTCAAACCATGAGTGTGGGTCTAGATGGCCATATGAGCATGTTATGGAGGTTGAGTATGCTCGATATACAGATGATAGTTTCACTTATGCTACAACAGAACATGAGTTATCAGCGTATACATGAGGTATAAAGAATTTTACTTGTGTTAACCAAGGGTTTTAGGGCTAAGTCTAGGCCGTTGCAACATTTTTTATCTATTTGGGCTTTTTAGAGTATCTCATTTACATGCATCTTAGGGATTTTAGACTACCGGATTATCCCTGTGGGCCCAGTTTGATTTGTTTCTCAGGTCTTTGTCCGATCGAGTTCAAGGTTTTGAGGCTCATTTAGCCTTCTTACTTCGATTTCCATCCATGTAGCCACTTTTATGCCTCAAGTGTGTTTCAGCTATTGTTGGTCTCGATCTGTGGTTTCCATTCATTTATATATTGTATATACCCTAAATGGACCCCACTAGGCCCACGAATTGTCAGACGTTCCGGTCGTGCCACATGACAAAATCTGGACGGTCATGTTTGCCCTACCATTAGCCAACCAAATTTCAAGAGATTTTCTCTTGTATTTTCAGAATATTTTCACTATTAGCGCCACCACCACTTCGGCTTGTTGCCAATGAGATTATAGGCTCCATCAATCACCACCACCATCACCTCCGCCTTAACCTCATTTGTTGATTGGGACCAACGGCAACCCTAGACTCACCATCGTTGGCGATTTCCAACGATGGGCACCGCCGGCCTGTTTGGTGCCCGATTAATTGTGTTCGTGTCCACAAAGTCCCTTTTACCTGCCTGCATATGATTGTGTGTGTGTGCCCGCGACTTGTCGCCAAGCCTATACCTATATCTACTTGCCTATGTTTGTGACCGTGTCCACCGAGTCCAGCCCATCTCGACCTAGTCCAGTTTAGCAATTGACTCGGTTGAATCAGAGTTGAGTCGATCCGACTCACCCCGGTTGACTTGGTTTGCCTTTCTCAATCGTTTTCGTCTTGTATTTCGAGTATATTATGTATGAGTATTTTTATTTATTTATTATTTATTTCTTCACTATTGTTCATTTCTTATTATTTATATATTTGTTGATTATGATAAATGATTACATGATTATTTATCATTATTGATAATGTATTTATTTGTTGATTTTTTTTTCATGTTTATTTCATTTAATTTAAATAATTGATTAATTATTAATTATCTGCTAGCTCACATTATTATTTATACATGTTTAGTTGTATATTCATATATTTGATATTCATATAAATATTATTCATGATTGATTTTGTCAATTATTTATTCAATAATTTATTTGTTTATTTATAAATAAATAAATGTATTAATATTTACTTGTGTTTGTCATATATTTATTTAGTGTTAATTATATTATTATCATTATTTATGAATCACGTTTTATTTATTTTACATATTTATTGTTCATCCATATATTTATGAGTTTATTAATTAATTAATTAATTAATTAATTAATTATTCATTATTTAATTAGTTATTTATTTTCATGAACATTTAAAATGTTATTTATTATTTCTTATTTTTCTTGATGTTACTTGTTCACTATTATTTTAATATTGTTCTTTTATTTGTTTATTGTTTGCACGTGCCTCAATTTACGTGCCAAGTGTTTAGTTGTGGATCTGTTTAGTATGATCCTTTGTTGTGATATTATTGTCGATGTGAGCACACACCATGATCATGCATTATACAAAGTTAGTTTTTTACTTAGGAGTTCCGATGTTGTTTTCAGAGTTTGAGCTCGCCATAGATGTATCGATGCGCTTAGAGCTTGGACCACAGGTTTGTTATGACTCTTCTTTGATTTATCACTGACTCTATTGTGGATTTATTTTTCAGATCATAGGATGTGTTAAATAGTTGTTTTATTGGAACCCACTTTACACAGGCCATCTATACGCATTTTACTTCCGTGAGTAAGAACCTTCGAGGATGATATCCCTCATGTTTTTTTCGAACATAGCTCCACCTCATGTTGCCTTTGGGCCCACTTGTATAATTTCTTTCCCAACCTCATATATAATTTGTATAGAGTTTTCAATGAGACAAGAGTTGGTGAATTTGACTTTACGTATACCGTGAGCGGGAGCATACGTAGGTCGTACTGGGCTCTAAATTAGTGAGAGGGTTGTTTCATTCCCAAGGGATCTAAACATCTCTACATCTTTAGCTTCTTCACACCAAGAGAGGCATGGAGTAGACAGGTACTGTTGTGTACAACACATGTCTAGACTTGTAGTATCAAAGGCTACTAAAAGCAGCTAAATGAGAGTACTAGCCTTTGTGCTCTGGACCAGGAGTTATATGGAGGTATGGAGAGGGCCAAAATTATGTGCTTTTTCCTAAGAGTGAAACCAGTTATTAACGAGAGAGGCATTTGCCTAGAGTGGTATAGCACCAATTAAGTTCGGGATGCTAATGATTCTACAATTTGAAGGCTCATCAGTAGATGCCCTTTCAAAGTTCCCGTGGAGATTATATATGGTTTTTCCTTCCTCGTGAAATATCAAATTCCACTTGCCAGTTTGTACTAGTTATTTTCTGGACTAGATGACATTTGTTGCTAACGTTTTTCTTATTATATATGTAGGTCTTGTGTTATTGTGTTGGGTTGGCTTTGGTGGAAGGACAGATAGATGCTCCACACACTTGTGCTCAGTGCACCACTATTTTCTTTCATGCTTTTATTAGTGCTTGATGTATTTTCATGTATATTTAGTAATGCATTTCATTCTCGAGATGCCAAGAGAGGGTAGTTTGTTTCAATCTGTTTATCACTCGAGTCTTGCAGATGAATCGATTTAGACATGACTCAACTTGATCGTAATAATTCTGATTCGGTTCTTAGGTGAACCAGAATCGGGGTGTTACAATCAAGGATGCCTATAGGAGCATCATTGCATGAAGATATTGCCCATGGTCCGGTTGAGGCGATCCAACTAGGACAGTTTGTAGACTGGGAGAGTTCTGACTCTTAGATACTAGAGACAGATGAAGAAGCGATGGCAAGTTGACCGATTCCTGAAGAATGACAAACAGTTGTTCTATGGCAATACGGACCCCGAAGTAATCATAGAGTAGTTCGACACCGCAGATAGAGTGTTGCAGCATATGGGATGTTTACCCGAGCTTTGGGTGAGAGCTGCTACGAGAGTTATGCAGAGGATGGGTAAGATATGGTGGAAACCAGCCCATTCCACCTATTTGCCACATGGGCCATTGGAACAAATTAGTTGGTAGGAGTTCAGAGTCGTGTTCTATGCCCAATATTTCTCCTTCACTGTTCGAAACCAAAAGTAGGAGTTTCTGGTTTTGGAGGAGGGGGACATGACAGTAGCAAAATATCAAGCCGGATTCTTCACTCTAAAGAGGTTTGTGCAGACAATTTTGTGGACAAGAGAGAGAGAGAGAGAGCAGAGAAGTCTTGTGGCTAGACTTAGATGTAGCATCTAGTCTATAGTAGCATCCTTCTCATGTGCAACCTTGACGGAGCCAAGTGATGAGATCATTAGAGGTAGAGAATGCTCATGAGCGATACGATATGACCAAGAGCAGTAGTTAGTTTGGCCATTAGCATCAGAGACCCAAAGACAACAAAGTTTGCATCTACATAAGAGGCAGACTGATAGTGACATGACCGTCGATGCTGCTAAGGGACAATAGATTCAGGATCATCCATAGCAAATGCAAACCTTCAAATAGTTACCATCATATCAGCTCGGAGGATACTTAGAGTGCTCAGTGTGTCTCCAATGCCAGAGGAGAAATCAGGATGCCTGTCACCAAGGATTCGATGGATGTTTCACTTGTGGTGAGTTAGGTCATCGTGCAGCTATATGCCCTAGTAGGCCACAACAGCAGCATCAAATGATGGGACTCTCTATACCATAGCCACTACCACTCCTACGTGGATCACCAGCCCATCATTAGAGGCAACAGTATGGGGATGATCAGCCGCAGCAAGTGCAACCAGGTCAATACGATTAGTATGGTCAGTGGGATCAGTATTATGGACTGCAAAGATATGGAGCTTTAGTAGTAGTGGACCTGTTAGAGATACAGAGAGACTATGATGATAGATAGATGACCCAATAGCTTGGGAGTATCAGTATGCGAGGCCACAGCAGCCACAACATTGGAAGTTGTTCAGGATGCCGTTGTCATTATAGGAACTATACTCGTCCAATTAGCTTCTACGCTAGTGGTTGGGGGTGATTCCATGAAAAATTGGGGTTATTGCGCAAATGCAAAAACTTGTTCGAATAATTTTAGTGACATGCAAGTATACACGGTCGAAACAAGTAGTATGATGATAAATTAGAGTATCGTTCCCACAGAGAGATGAATTTCCTTAAATTAATTAAAGAAAATAAAATTAAGAACAAAACAGAAATAATTGACTTAACGAAATCTAAATAATAACTTAAATAAAAAGCGGAGTTAAAATTATAAAACTCGTTCTAGAGTCGAATTTCCCTTAACATGAATTTAATCTTCATCAAATCTTACTCTTATCTTTTATTCCCTCAGATTGTCGATCTAGGATAATTATATGACATGGTGGCTCCTGCTCCTTCATGCTTCTATTATTTTGCCTCAATTTCTACCTCCCGGTGATAATTGATTAATCAACAAAATAATGCATTAAGATTTGCCTTACAATCGCATACGGTGTTGTGTATCTTCCGACCACAACGACAAACAAGTCAAAAGACTCGTCGTATGATGAATTATCAATGACTAATCTAATTAATTTCTCCCGAAATCTAATTAAACCTCATGATCTAAGAAATAGGTGATCAATCTACTCTTAGCATTAAGAACATGACAATTTAAACAATCCGATTGAATAAAAGAATAAGAGGTGAAATGAATTCAATTAAATCATGTTAAGTTCCATTCTTCTCTAGAACGAAATATAAGACTACTCCATAATAAAAATAGAAAACATTATAAAGAAGAAACTAATTTTTATTATAAAAGAAAAAGGAATTACAAAAACTAAAACTACTTCTTTTACTACACTCCGAAGCCAAGAGATGAGATATGATAACAACAAATGACCACCCCTTTATATAGAAGTGGAGATACAAGAATTCGAAGAGGGTGTTCACAAATCGACGTAGTCTAATTAATTATAATGTCCCTTCAAGTTTCCAACTGTTCGACTCCATTGAACACCATGAATTGTAGCCATTGGGTGGGGCCAAGTGTCATGACCAATCAAATCCAAAGCTTAATTTATTCATCTTTTTCTGCATTGAAACACCAAAATTAAGCATATCTAATAAAATATTAATTAACTAGAATATAATGAAAAATATCACTAAATTAATAATGTTTATACCCGAGAAGTACAAAATCATATTAAAAATATGGGTAAATATTATATATTTTAAACACTTAACATTGACGAGCTAAAAACAGCCAGAGTATTTTCCAAGATAGACTTGCGGTCTGCTTATCACCAATTGCATGTAAAGGAGTCGACATACAGAAAACGACTTTCCAAACACGATATGGACATTATAAGTTTCTGGTCTCTAAAGAAGAGTCTAACAACTACTCCAGTGGTGACCTATGCCTCTCGTCAATTGAAGATTCACGAGTAAAATTATGCAACCCATGACTTGAAAATGGCAGTTGTGGTTTTTGCCCTGAAAAATTGGAGGCACTACTTGTATGGAGCTCAGTTCGAAGTCTTCAGTGACCACCAGAGTTTGAAGTATATCTTCACCTAGAATGACCTTAACATTTGACAGAGGCGGTGGTTAGAGTATTTGGAGGACTACGACTTCCAAATCTTATACCACCCAAGGAAAGCGAATGTGGTAGCAGACGCGTTGAGTCGGAAGGACAAGGTGGACAAAGGTCAGCAGCCAGCTAGACTTCGGACCATGTCCGTAGAAGTGGCGGCTATCATCCCTGTGGAGCAACTAACAGGGTTACTGGCAAGCTTGGTTATTTCCAATGATTTAGTTGATCATGTTAAGCTAGTACAAATGGGTGATTCCAATAGTGTGATTAGATTTAGAGGAAGGTTGTGTGTACCAAAGGATGATGCACTAAGGTGGAATATCTTGGAGGCTCATTGCTCAAAGTTCTCGATACATCCTGGAGTTACAAAAATGTATCAGGATTTAAAGCAAACCTACTGGTGGATTGGGATGAAGAGGGATGTTGTGGATTTTGTCTCCTAGTGTCAGACTTGGCGACAGATCAAAGCCCAACATCAACTACTTGAAGGACTATTGCAACCTTTAGAAATACGAACTTGGAAATGGGAGTGTGTCACATGTGATTTTATTGCAAAGCTCCCAAGGACTCAAAAGAAGCTTGACTCCATATGGGTGGTTGTGGACCAACTAACTAAGGTAGCTCACTTCATTCCCACAAAATCATTGAGAACTGCGGAATACTTGTCAAGATTGTATGGCGACAATATTGTCAAGTTGCATGGGATTCCAAAGGAGATAGTCTCTGACCGAGATCCCCTATTCACCTCACATTCCGGGAAGCTTTACAAATAGCCATGGTAACCCAAATCAAGCTGAGTACAGCATATCATCCCCAAACTGATCGTTAGAGTGAGAGGACTATTTAAACTTTGGAAGATTTGTTACGAGCTTGCATTCTTGACTGGGGAGGTGACTGGGAGAAACACTTAGCCTTGGCTGAATTTACCTACAATAACACTTATCAAGCCAGTATAGGGATGGCACCATTTGAAACTTTATATGATAGGCCTTGCAGGTCTCCATCGTGTTGGCTGGAGTCTACTGAAACAGTTATAGTCGGGCCAGAGATGGTGAGGGAAGCAACTGAAAAGGTGAAACTCATTCAGCAAAGGCTTGAAGGCAGCTCAGGATCGACACAAGAGTTATGCTGATACTCGAAGGAGGGACCTAGAGTTCCAAATTGGGGAGTTTGTGTACCTAAAGACATCTCCTATCGAAGGGGGTGATCAGATTTAGAACAACAGGGAAGTTGAAGCCAAGATTCATAGGACCGTTCCCAATCTTGGATCGAGTTGGAAAGTGTGCATATAGACTAGCATTGCCAGCAAGCCTAGTTGGAGCACACAATGTTTTCCATGTGTCAATGCTAAAGAAATATGTATGAGATGAAGCTCATATATTCACAAATTTTGAAGACTTAGAGCTATAATTAAATTTAACCAATGAGGAAAAGCCGATTCGCATCCAGGCAAAAGAAATAAAGACACTCAGGAACAAGGAAATTCTCTGGGTAAAAGTATTGTGGAAAAATCAGGGGATAGAGGAAGCTACATGGGAGACTAAACAAGAAATGACAAGGAAATACCCTAGCTTGTTCATGGCAAAAGATTCTTATGATTGTAGTAGCATGAATCGATACCGAATAAATAATTAATCATGATTGTCCTTGTCGCCCTCATAATATTTTGGGGACAAAATATTTCTAAGTTGGGGAGATTGTAAAGACTGTGAAAAAATAAAAAAAGATATATATTTGACTCGGCTTGGGAAGGACTGAAGGTCGGAGAATTATCATTATCATTTATATTATATTTCTCTACCTGGTTAATGCTGGTGTTGGGGTGTTCTCACATACCCTTGCCATCATTTTCATTTTATTTTATGAGGGGCGCCATCTTCACCCTAGCTGTCATTCTCATTTTCTGTTCCTCTTCCTTACCAGTGCCGTATTCTTCCTTGCTTGGGTATTCTTCTTATCCCCCTATTCTTAACTTCTTGCATGCATATTTTGAATTGATAATAAGCTTGATAATCATGGAATTGAAAGCCTTAAATAAACAAGAAAGAAATGAACAAAACTAGAAACTGGAAATTCTGCCTGAAAAGAAGAAGGTAGGAGAAGAAGAGCATTGGGGAAGAAGAAGATGGCAGTTCTATAAATTATGGTTGACTCGATATGGTTCAAGTTAAAAATAATATTAAATCTTAATAAATCTTTTAAAATAATTATTTTAATGGGTTATGGGTTAAAGTTACTAAACTAATTAATTATTGTGCAAAATTGCCATAAGTAATAAAAATACAGTAATGATAAATAGTCGATAATTAATTAGCGTACTACAAGCGATTAATTTTAAATCGAATGGTTATAAAGGATTAATGAAATAAAGATTTCACCTTTACCATATTAAATTTAATATTAGGTAAATAAAATGATTATTTTAACAACGGGTTAGTAAGATAGAAAATGGGTTATTAAATAGCATAACAAAAATAAATTTAAAATAGAATAATTTATTCATTTGAATAATTTAAAATAATTATATTAATAATATCTTTGAATTAGGTAAATACAAATTATTTTAAATAATTAAATCGAGCGACATAATTAATTAAACTGTTATTAATAATCATAGTAATTAAATATTAAAATCTTAAACTAAATCGTCAAGATCGTGGTTAAGTAATTATCATCTCAAAGGAAAATATACTAATAATAGTAATTAAATATTTGTTTATAAGTTGATATTTATTTTATCATTTGTTAAATGTGAATTATAATTTATATAATTAATTAAAAATGTACAATAGGATTAAAATAATTATGTCACATGAATGATTTAATATTAATATTGTTGAATGATTTATATTAGTTATTTTTGTTGCATGCATTTCTACTCGAATAAAATTATACTTAAGTACAATTTTATTTTCTCGTTTAGATTAGGATCGTTGGTCACAGTTGCAGGTTCACTTACGAACTATCCAGGTCCGTATAATTATTTGAAATGTTGTATTTTCTCTTGTTGGCAGCCCTGGTCGGCTTGAGCCAAGATTTAACCACCATGCACTGAGTGCAACCAGGGTCAAGGAGTTGACTTAGTCTGACACAGGGCGGCACGCTCTAAAAATACTATGTGGGAGTCTTGGTCGACTTAGGTATCCGACCACCATGCACTCGAATGCAACCGGCGTCAACTCAATTCGGCACAAGATAGCACCCCTTGAAAGATTAAACACCTGCCCCATGCCGATATTGGTGACAAGGCACAGTGGTGCAAGAAGGCTCATTATGCATTTGTGATACCGAGAGGGTGAGTTAATGGCAAATATCGGTAACTACAGGCCGTGGGCCAGGTAAGGTGTGTGCGCATGCATTGGATGATAGCTGGATGGGGTGGCCACCCTCCCAACATATTAAGATCTCGGCATAGTCTCATAATAACTAAAAAGTCATTTGACATGATAATTGGGATTATATTGACTTGTTTCAATTAATTATGCGGGTTAGTGGTTTTATCACTAACGTGGAATTGCCTCCGCAAGTGAGGAGTTTTGGACTGAGGACTAAAAGTTTGTTGGTGAGTCTTTTACCAACCCAGGTTTGGTGAATTAATAATAAATTAGACTTCCTTTTTATTCTCTTGCGTCATAATTGTGGCTATGGGAAACAGTCCGAGACTGGAGGACGGTTATTTTATGTATTGTCATATGCTATCCGAATATGTTTTATTTTTTATGATTTATAAATTCTAGACTTATTTGCTGTATTGTGAAGCATGTTCTAGAATGTTATTGTTACATCAATTATATTTTTAGGTAAAACCCGTTTTGGGCAAGTCGTTATAGATATCCTCGAACTTCCTTTTATGGTTCTCCTCTTTGTTTCCTCGGTAGTTCTACTGTTGGTGTCCTGCTGACCTATTTTGGTTACTAACAGGGTTGGCATTTTTTGCTTTGAAGTAACCTTTCCTTGCTTTTGTGCACGGTCATACTCAAACACTAATTCATGAGTAGTGGTTGAGTCGATCACCTCGGTTATCGTACTCCATGGCAATGTAGCAATCTTACCCCTCAATTATGGTGTCAATCCCCAAAAGAATTTCTCACCTCTATCCTTATCAGTTACTAGAATTCCAGATGCAAAACGTTCTGGAAAATTGGAATCCTCCCGGACTGAATCCTCCCCTGAATCCTCCTGGACTGAATCCCTGGACTGAATCCTCTTGCTCTAGAAAATTCTGGTGTCAATCCCAGATTGATTCCTTGTCCTGAACCAAATTGGCGAACTTAAGTGCTTTCTTCTAAACCATGGAGCTCTGGAAAATATTGTCCATTGAAAACTGCCACAAATTCTGCCCATGTGATGGAAGAAATCTCACGTCGATGGAATGTAGTTTTTTCCATTGATTTCCACCAGTAAGATGCTTCCTCCTGATGCATGCATGTTGCCAACCTCACTTGATGGCAGTGGGGCACAGATTGAGCCCTGGACGCTTTTTCGGTAATGTCTATCCAGCTCTCCGCCTTCATTGGATCGATCCCTCCAATAAATACCTCAACTGCATTCTTCTGGAACTTCTCCAGAGTGTAACAATCACTATCATCAACAGCTGGCGGCAACACTTATCGGACTACCAGTGGCACTGGGTTTGGACGCTCCCTTGCTCGCCCGGGTTTGCTAACTCCTGCCTGTCGGGCACTCCCTGACCACCGCCTGGGGTGATGCTGGGACCCGCTGCCGACTTTGAGGCTCCATTCCCTACTACCACTCCTGGTAACTATTGAACAATATTTTGAACCACAGGATTTGTATTTGCTAAAGCCTACTCCAGTCCCTGTATGGCTGTCAGGATCTAGGCCAACACGTTCTCTGTGTTCAAATTTGACTAAGTAGATCGGTTTGACTGTCTATGAGTGCATGCCATCTGAAAAGTTGAAAAATTTTCCCATCATGGTTCATTAATATGTTCTTTCTCAGGTATGACTTAGGTTTATTAGTAGTGAATGAATTTGTTAATTAATAACATAAAACATTGGGAAAAGATAAATATTGGACTTTTCAACAAGGTACTCGAGTCATAATTTGTGAGCTAGTGGGAAGCCAGTCTCTGATACCACCAGTAATGACCCACCCGAACCAGACCGGGTGTTACCTAAAAATATAATTGATGTAACAATAACATTCTAGAAGATGATTCATAATACAACAAATAAGTATAGAATTAGAAATCATAAAAAAAATAAAACATGTTCTGATAGCATATGACAATATATAAAATAACCGTCCTAGAGGGTGGCCACCCCATCCAACTCATAATAACAAGTCAATATAATCCCAATTATTATTTCAAGAGACTTTTAGTTGTTATGAGCATATGTTGAGCTCTTAATATTGCATCGAAGGGCTCAACTTCTCATGCATGCGCACACACACTACGTGGCCCACGGCCTGTAGTTATCGATATTTGTCATTTACTTACCCTCTCGATATCACAAGTGCATAATGAATCTTCTTACGCCACTTCGCACTGTCAACCCTTTACGGCATGGGTGCAAGTGTTTAATCTTTCAGGGGTGCTGCCTTGTGCCGAATTGAGTCGACCCTAGTTGCTGTTCGAGCGCATGGAGGTCGGATACTCAAGTCGACCAAGACTCTCACATAGTAATTTTAAAGGGTGCAGCCCCGTGTCGAACTGAGTCAATTCCTTGACCCCGGTTGTACTTGGTGCTTGGTGGTCGAATCTAGGCTCCAGCCGACCAGGGCTACCAATAAGGGAAAATACATACATTTCAAATAATTATACAAACCTGGATAGTTTGTAAGTGAACCTGCAACTGTGACCAATGATCCTAATCTAAACAAGAAAATAAAATTATACATAAGTATAATTTTATTCGAGTAGAAATGCGTGCAACTAAGTGACTAATATATATCATTCAACAATATTAAATATTAAATCATTCATGTGACATAATTATTTAAATCCTACTGTACATTTTAAATTAATTAGCTAAAGTTTTAATTCACGCTTAACAAATGATAAAATAATTAATAACTTATAAACAAATATTTAATTACTATTATTAGTATATTTTCCTTCAGTTATAATTTTTAATCGCTATCATTATTCATAGCAATTTAATTAATTAAGTTGTTCGATTAAATTATTTAAAATAATTTGTATTATCCTAATCCAAACATATTACTAATTATTTTAAAGTATTCAACTCAATAAAAGATTTGAACTTTATTTATTTTCATTATGTTATTTAGGCTCAACGCTTGTGATTTTTACCCGATTATAATTTATTAACTCATTTTCTACCTTACTAACCTGTTATTAAAATAATCACTTTATTTACCAAATATTAAATTTAATATGAGAAAGGTAAAATCTTTATTTTATTAATTACTTATAACCGTCCGATTTAAATTAATCGCTTGTAGTACGCTGATTAATTATTGACCGTTTATCATTACCGTATTTCTATTTCTTATGGCGATTTTGTACATTAATTTATTAGTTTAGCAACTTTAACCTATAACCCATTAGAACAATAATGTTTTTAAGGATTTATTATGAGTTAGTATTATTATTTTTAACTCGAGTCGCGTCAAGTCAAGTAGTATTTATAAGTTTGCCACTACTTCTTCTTCTTCTTCTTCTCTGACACCATTCTCTGCTCCCGATTCCAGCTGCCCTCCATTGTAAATAATAGTAGCGATTATAAAATTATAACCGTCAACTAAATCATCAAGATGGGGGTTAAGTAATTATCACCCCAAAGGAAAATTAAATACTTATTTATTAGTAATAATTTTTTTATCAACTGGTAGGTTTTAATTATTATTTAGATAATTAATTTAAAATGTAAAGTAAGACTTAAATGATTATATCACATGAATAATTTAATTATCTCACTAGATTTGTTGAGAATTTAATATTTTATATTTTTGAATTGTTACATGATATGTTGTCAAAATTTTAATAATGATATATATATATATATATATATTAGACATTTAGTTGCATGCATTTCTACTCGAATAAAATTATACTTATGTATAATTTTAGATTAGGATCATTCGTCGCAGCTGCGAGTTCGAAATATCCAGGTCCGTATAATTATTTGAAATGACAAAAAAATCAGGAAAAATCCCATAAAATAATAGAACAAACACCACAACATCCAAATGACATGCTTTATTAATAATAACTCACCCACATTGCCCTATAACTATGTCGTAATGATTTATTCGGCCTAAAACTATTTCTACGATCAAATACATAAAAGAAAAAACTTCATACTTTAATATATTCTGATAACTCATTAATTTCTTCTGTATTCATGACGTTATCATCATATACTTGAGTCCACATGACCTCATAGCTCATACACATGACCAGTGTTAGCTCATACACATGACCAGTGTTAGCTCAGTACATATGTTCTAAAACTACTTTACTCAAAAAATAACGGTCGAACAGACCGGTTTAGATTATAAAACCTTGACTCGGGTCATGGGTTTTACAACCTTCCATGCTTATAAAAATTTTATCATCAAAATTTTACATTAAGGAGGCTTCATTCTAGTAGTTATCTACTAAATCTTAAATCTAAAGTGAGACGCATGCATACCTGTCATGTTTGCCGTATCCTATAGTGCTTCAACAATTGTGGTTGTGCCCATCCCCACTGCCCATAGTGGTATCAATGTGGACAGTTCTATTGGTGGTGTTATTTGCATTCCTATCTCATTTAGGCCCCTATGTTGCTGTCCTGGTGACTGTTGACCACTGCCTCTCTATCTCTATCATTAGTTCTAGTGGCCTATTTGCTCTTGCAACGGGGTAGCTAGAAGCATTAGTCACTGTGGCAGTGCGGGAAGGGCTGGCTGTTGTTGTTGAGTAGTCAAACATTCTACTGCCTGATGTTCTGGTTGACCACATTGAAGGAATGCATCTGTACCTGCTCTAAATATTCCTCCATGATAGCATCCACAGTTTTGACATGTTGGTGTATGTTCTTTGGAACTGTAGGCTCCCCTCGTGCCTCGTCGTCACACTATTCTCTTTCCTATTCGGGCTACTATGAGAGTTATTTGTCGGTAGTTCTCTTTGAAATTCTTCTTGACTATGTTGCATTTGCATTTGCACCACTGCCAACTGTGCAATGGCAGCCTCTATTTCAGTCTGATGGCTTTTAACACTGTGGCGGCTTTCACTAAGACGGCTCCCGCTATGGCGGCTTACCGAGCCAGGCTTACTGGAATTCCTTGGCGGCGATGTGGCTCTAGATTGGCTAGACACCGTCTCGCTTTGAGCGTAAGTAGGGCTATCTTGTCTGGGGGAAAGAGGTGATGAAATCAAGTTCCGGGTATTTTGAGTTCTTACCATAATTACCCATAGTTACAGATCCAATCCTAAAAACACTTCCACACTACCCGTTGGTGAGAAATCTATAAATAAAAAAAACACAAGGATAGAAATATATACCTGCCTAGTTGGACTTGGAGCAGACTTTGCACACACATCAAATATGAAAATATCTTCTTACTTAATCGACCGAGGGTTGCTCTGATACCAAACTATGACACCCCAAATCCGGCACGCTTGCGAACCGAACTGGACCGTCACGGGTCCCGAAGTGGATCTACTCTCGGCGTCTCAAGATGGAAGATACTGATCGCATGGATGAATGAATGCATGGAACACTAACATGCCACTACGTGGATGACGTGACAACTAGTTCATACCAAAGATAATGACAATAAAAATCGATAAAAATTCCAAAAATGAAACAGAAAGAGTCGTTCCCTAAAAGTGCCATTAGGGGCTGCCCTGTTAAATCAACACATACAAATTTGTAAATCAAGATTCATTTGTTGCATTATGTTTTTCCACATAAACATTTAATTTGAATGCATCAACACATTCTTGACACTTGGGTCACAACCCACCTGTTCATTCTATTCACCATTTTACTGTTATCGTTCAGTATGTGCAATAATATATTTTTCATATCCTGCTATCATTACTCATGTCCACATACTCAAAATCATTATCATATGAGTTTCATTATTCATAATAAACATAACAGAATAATTCAAACAGTCAAAACAAAGTAGGTCATTACTCCTCCATTGAAGCCAATATATCCAATATTTAATCACCACCTACATATATACAAAGAACAATGCCAGTAATGAGCGTTACTGGTCCACAAGTATAACTATAATAAATTGTCTATGAGAGCAAACTCTCATATGAAAGAAAACATCGTGTAATTTCTGAAGGGCATCTATTGAATTAAAATTATCTTTAATTGAATTGATCTGCTACTATTGATGCCTCTCTCTGCATTTTCTCATTTCGCTTTCTGGTCCCTTGGGACTTCTATTATGTCCTAAACCCTTCTTCTTAGTGTATTATCTCCATACCGACTCGCATAGCACGGTTGTCAGTAATCCTAGCTTAGACTAGCATCATGCCGCTTGCATAGCATGGTTGTCAGTAATCCCAGCTTAGACTTGCACATGTCGCTCACATAACATGGTCATTAGTATTTTCAGCTTTGACTAGCACATGCCCGCTCACGTAGCATGGTTGTCGGTATTTTCGACTTCGACTGGCACTTGCCTGCTCGCATAACATGGTTGTCGTACTTCTGGCTTCGAGTAGCACATGCCACTCATATAACATGGTTGTCGGTAGTTCCAGCTTCGACTGACATGTGCTTGCTCGCATAGTACGGTTGTTGAAAAATGTGTAAACTATATATATATATATATATATATATATATATATATATATATAGGTCTTGGTAGGGATTTATATTATAGGCCCGAAGGCAACATGAGTTGGATTTAAGTTTCGAAAATAAACCCGAGGGATCTCATCTTCGAGGGTGATTAATCCAAAAACTGTTCGGCTAAATAGCCCGAGTTATGTGGGAACTGATAAAATGCCACTTAACCCATCCTACAGGTATTAAAACAATGATACAATAGAATAGAGTATAAAACAGAGACACGTCCTGAACAGACTCGGTAGAAGCTCCCAATGTGTTCTGCGCCTAGGCGGCAAGCTCCTACTCCGTACCTACACATTAAAACTAAACACTAACGCCCGATCATGATGCATTCACACATCCTATAGCATACTCACATCAACCATGCATCAATCAACACATCAATAATAATCAGTATATGTTTTCCTACTCTACGTTGCATTTGATTACCGTAATTATTTAGTCTACCTAATTAATTCCTTAGCATTCGTTTTAGATATTACACAATCACATATTCATATTTTTAATAACATAAAATCATGTAACATGTCAATCATTCAATCATATCATCCTATCATGTTGTACTAATAATCAATACTTTTAAATAATTAACTAAAATAAATTATACCTCGTGTGTCATCGGCAATCAGCAACGATAGGGTTTCATCGCGTGGTTCAAGGCTCAAGTTTGGCACCGTGTGGCATCCGAAGTTTGATCGGGTTCAACTGGAAGGATTCGGAGGAAGATTAGGTGATTTCCGACAAATTTTGGTGAATCTAAATTGCCGGTGGTTTCCGGCGGTTTTCTAGTGACTTCAGGCGGCTTTCCGATGGCTATTCTAGTGGGGCAAGAGGGGCTAAGGGTGAGCTTCGTCTTGGTGAGCTCGACCCAATGTTGGTGACGGCAAGAGTGGCCACGGTGGCAATGACCACCGGCGGCAGTGGCATCGAGTTTGGCGGTGGTGGTCAGTTGCTCCAATTGGGCCCACAGCCAGCCTCCAATTGGTGAGTGGAGGGGCATCGACGTCACGGCAGTGGCGGTCCACCACATACTGACAATGAAACGTCGACAGGAGCAGCGGCAAAATCGTGGGGTGTTTACAGCATCACAGTGGCTGGACGGTGGCCGGGGGTGGTCGATATGACACAGCGATAGCACAGCGGGCCTGGACGGCGTTGATCGGCGGCAGGGTGGCAAGGGTGGCATCGATCGGCGGTAGGGTGGCATCAGTAGCGGTGGTGACAACCGAGGGCGGAGGCTAGGGCTTGGGGGGGGGGTGAAGAAGAGAAGTGTTGGGGTTTGGAGGAAAAGATGATTGGTGGCAAACTCATAAATAAGACTTGACTTGACACCGGCTCGAGTCAAGAATAATAACTAACTCGGAATAAAATCCTAGAAAAAAAAATAGGAAAATCCGTTAAAATAAAACAAACACCACAACATCCAAATGACATGCTCTATAACTAATAACCCATGCTAATAGCCTTATAATGCATCCTAATGCGTTATTCAGCCTAAAACTATTTCTACGATCAAATACATAAAAAAGAAAAATAGTGCATGCTTTCATATATTCTGATAACTCATTCTTTTATGCTGTATTCATGACGTTATCATCATATACTTGATTACACCTAACCCTCATAGCTCATACACGCGACTGGTGTCAACTCAGTACATGTGTTCTGAAACTACTCGACTTGAAAATAACAGTCGAACCAACTGGTTCAGACTATAAAACCCTGACTCGGGTCGCTAGTTTTACACTTGAAACTTCTGATCTTACTTCCCTTATGCACCCTTTGTAGATATCGAATTTTTGGAGCATACTTGGAGGTGTAGGTTTAGGAACTAGTTTTTGTACATTGGCCTCCATTTTCTTCCTTACTTCCTAATTCATGTTTTTTATAGAAATCTGACAACTCTATACCACTCCTTAACTCCACTACTTTACACACCTTTCCATCTTCCATTTTAGGCATTTGAACATCTCTAGGAAATCTTCCAGATGGACTCATGTTTAGTGCACTGGCCAATTGATTAATCTGATTTCCCAAGTTCTACATAGATGTATGTTGAGTTTGCATGAATTGCATGAACTTTTCCTCCACATATAACTTTTTAATAGCCTATTGAATCATGTTCTGAGCATTAGGCTGAAATCTTGCTGTTGATTAACTTTAAGCTTGAGGCTGAGTTTGAAGCTTTTCCCACCAAATTGATTTCCTTCCTCTTCAAAATTAGGATGATTTCTCCAACCAGGGTTATAGGTGTTGGAATAAGGATTGTTCTGACTTGTGTTGAAGTTACACTGTAGTTAACTAATTCAGCTTGCATTGGACACTGTTCCCTAAAATGACCATTGTCACAAAATTCGTAGGATATGACTTGTGCCAACTGAGAATTTGCTTGGGACTGAAGTTTTAGGATTTGCACCTTTTTACTCAATGCTGAAATTTGTGTATGCATTTAAGGCATCTATTTGAACTAATCCAGGTGTTGGCTTCCTTAGAATTATGTCATACAATCATTTGATGATACTTATAAACTAGCTTCTTCATTAATTCATAGTCTTCATCATAAGTCTTGGTCATAGTACATCCTCCGGTAGCTACATCAACTATAGACTTTGTTTGGCTCATAATCCTATTATAAAATTGTAAAACCCTGATTTTTCTCCTTATAACCCTATTATATTTTTAACGACAAAAATTCCCAAGTTGGGGACATTGTAAAACCCCAAAAATAATAATAATAATTATAATAATTAGGCTATTTTATTTAGGGTTTTGTAAATCTTAAGAATGAACTATAAATAATATTTAACCAAATATTATTCTTAAAAAATCAATATTGACCTTTATCATATCGGTACAATGATATTTATGAATGATTTTAAATAAATTTTGTTTAGTGAATTTTTGGGATTGGGAGTTATGAGTGCGATTTAACATTCATTCACATTAAGTGAATAATAAGTTTTTGACTTTACATTATCAAAATAATTGTTGGCATTTAATATAATTATTTGTGATTACATTCTTTTCTATAAAATTTAATGTAGTACTTTCTTGAATTCCATACATATTAATAAAATTTAAAGTAGTGACTTCTTGAATTCTACACATATATTTCTATATAAAGGAAAATTTTGTTCTTAAATAAAAACATCATGTGGATAGTTTGTGAGCACATTTGACTCACAAAAAGGAAGGCTTTATAGGATCATGTGTCATAGTTGTGGGTTCCTCATCACAATACCAGGTTCGTATAATTACTTGAAATGTTTTATATTTCGATTTGGGAGTCTTGGTTGGCTTGAGTCCACATTTGATCACCGTGCGCCGAGCGCAACTAGGATCAAAGAATTGGCTCAGTCCAAAACAGGGCAGCACCTTTAAAAAAATTACTATGTGGGAGTCTTGGTTGGCTTGAGTTCATATTCGACCACCATGCGCGAGTGCAACCAAGGTCAATGTGACTCAATCCGACAGGGCAGCACCTCTAAAAGATTAAATACCTGCCCCCATCCTAACAAGGGTGACAGGTGCAGTGGCACAAGACGGCTCATTATGCACTGGTGATATCAAGAATGTTAGTTAATGGAAAATATCGGTAACTACAGGCTGACGACCACGTAATGTGTATGCGCATACATGGGATTGTAGCTGGATGGGCAGCCACCCTCCCAGCATATTAAGAGCTCAGCATAGGCTCATAATCACTAAAAGATGTAATTCAGATATTGTGGAATATATAAATTATTTCTTGTAATTATACGACATAGTGTTTTTATCACTAACGCGGAATTGTCTCCGCCTGATATGAGCATGGAAGGATGGGTAGAATCGGGACAGTTGGAGGACTCTATTATTGGACTATTCTTTTCTCGAGATTGTTTGCATGGTAGTGGGATTTTGGTTCGGTTCATGGGCTTTAGATTATTCCGAGCATTTATTATATTAACTTTTATGTCAAGAGTTTATTTAAAATCTTGAAAGTTAATAGAAAATTAATTTATGAGATACTTAGTTTCATATAGTAACACTTGGCTCGTGGCTCGGAACGGGTAGGTTGTTAGAAAAATTTTTAACTTTCAACCAAGGTTGCAATATCATGGTTGGGGCACTTCCAAGACACATCGTTAAATCTCACCCAAGTATCATATAAAGACTCATTTTCTATCTAAACAAAGGATGTGATTCATTTCTAAATTACACAATTCTGGAAGGTGGAAAATAATTTGAGATAAACTTTCTTGTCATCTCCTCCCAGATGGCAATCGAATTTGGTGTCAATGAAGTCAACTACAATATGGCTACTCAATTTAAGAGAATGGAAACAATCTCAATATAGTCCATCCTTTGAAACTTTATGTTCTTTGTAAGAATCACAAATTACTAGAAAATTGAACAAATGCATGTTTGGACTTCACTTGGCATTCCATTAAATTGACCCACTGGCTAAAGCATCTGAAACCTGAAAGGTTTCAATTCAAAGATATTTGCAAGAATGTTAGGCCTTACAATACTTGAATTAAATCCATCCAACTATGGAACAACAAGGTCTCCTCAACTTCTTTTCCTGGCACTGGCTTCAAGGGGATTCTGGGGCACTTGCCCAGCATCATTATAAGATTCTAAGTCGTGGCTTGCTTTCTTTCACTTCTTTTTACCTTGCATGTCTTTTCTATCTCTCGATCAAAAGGTAACAGATCTTTTGTTTTAGGCTCTTACATACACTACCGGAAAACAGTTAGAAAAAAAATAGTAAATATATTAAACACATAAAACATTCACTAGGAAAAATCCAATAAATCCCTAGCAATTGCACCAAAAACTTCTTCCGTATTTTATACTTTGCACATCATGTCCATGCATCGAACAAATAATAAAGTGTTGAGTAGATATCGTTCTCACAAGAATTTGTGTATTTTATGTTATTTTTATGTTAAGAGCTTCCATTAAATAATTGCTTAACGTAAAGACAAGAACAACAATTAACAAAAGACATCACAACTAACAACAAAAGGTCTATTCCAACTCAACTGTAAATCAAGGGAAGGGCATCAAATTAAAAATTAGATATCAATTACACTAAATTAACTACTCGTGAGCCAATAGACAGAGTTCTTTCAATTAAACAAAAGATCTAGGATGTTAAACTTCACTTAATTATTACACAATGGAGAGTTATCACTACAAAATATAATGTCATTAGGGTTGATATCCGACAAACTGAATATAATTGCAATGGTTTGCTGCACTATGCATTAAAGCCAATATCTATTGCCCCAATTACTACATGTTTGTACAAAAGAGACAAGATGTATTAGGATTAACTCTTCCAAAAGGATATTTATGATGCCAAGTATATCATAAACATTCCATCCAAGACATCATCAATTTCCCTATATCTAGGCAAAACTAATTTTCTTTATCATCAAAAAGTTAGCTAGGCTTTTGATAATCAACCCTCGATCAATCATAAAGAATAGTAAAAAACAATTATTCATTACATAATAGTTAAGATCCATTGTTTATCCCAGATCAATCTTATGCACCCCATGAAAGTATTAAATAACATCATTATCCCATCAAGAAAACAACACAAGTGGTAGAAAAACAAATGAAATATCCCAAATCTGGATCACTGAGGCTCATAATTCTTCTCTCTAATTGCCCTTGTTTCCTTGTAGCATGTCTTCCTTCTAGTCATCTTCTCAACACTTAGAATATCTCACTCTTGCAAATCAGAAAAAATGAAGGACTCAAGACTCCAAGGTTTGGAAGAAGATGAATTGGAAGAAAAGAAGAAGCTCCCCTCAAGTGAGTGAACATATATCTTTACAGCAATCAGAGCTAGGTGGCTATATTAGAATTTTCCAGGCATCTTCTATTAAGCTTCATTATCCTTCATGCACTTCGTGTAATCCTTGTATTATCTGTGGGAATGGACTAGAGATCTTTAACTTCCGGGGTACCCATTGTAAAGAAATGACTTAGCCCATTATGTTGCAGTTTGGGCTGGGTCATTACAAATGGTATCAGAGCCGACCTGGTTCTATGTTAGATGGTGGGATAGACTAGGGACGTTGGCTAGGCTGCCGGTCACGGGTCAAAAAAGGTTGTGGGCTGGGGTTAGCAACGGGCCAAGACTAGAAACGTTAGCTAGGGTGCTGGTCACGGGCCAGAAAGGACGTGGGTTGGGGCTAGCAACAGGCCAAGAATAGGCATTTCGGGGACAAAATTTCCTAAGGTGGGTGGATTGTGAGATCCCTCAACTTAGTCCCACATCTAATACCTACTGGGAGAAGATCCTGTTTATTAGTGGGAATGGACTAGAGATCTTTAACTTTCAAGGTACCCATTTTAAAGAAATGATTTAGCCGATTACGTTGCACTTTGGGCTGGGCGTTATAGAACTCGATATGGACATTATGAGTTTCTGGTTATGCCTTTGTTCTGACAAATGCACCAGCGGCCTTTATGTCACTTATGAACAAGGTGTTCCACGAATACATGGGTAAGTTTATTATTGTGTTTGTGGATGACATTCTGGTCTATTCAAATAATGAGGAGGACCATGGGAAACACTTGTCCATTGCTCTTCAAGTTTTGAGGGAGAAACAATTGTTCGCCAAGTTATTTAAGTGTGACTTATGGCTGAAGGAGGTGAATTTCCTCGGACATGTTGTCTCAAAGGCAGGTGTCAGCAGTGGATCCATCAAAAGTCAGAGCAGTTACTGATTGGCCACAACCCAAGTCAGTCACAGACATCCAAAGTTCCTTGGACTAGCAGGTTACTATCGGAAGTTCATCAAACATTTCTCCTTGGTGGCATTGCCAATGACTATGCTTACATGCCAGGGGGTCAAGTTCGAATGGAGTAACAAGTGTGAGGAGAGTTTCCAATCTTTGAAGAAGAGTTTAACTACTACACCAATTTTGACTACACAAAATGTCAACAAAGGATTCGTGGTCTTCAGTGATGCATCTCTAGTGGGGTTAGGATGTGTCCTTATGCAAGATGGTAAGGTGGTGGCTTATGCCTCTCGCCAATTGAAGATTCACGAGCAAAATTATGCAACCCATGACTTGGAACTGGCAGCAGTTGTGTTTGCTCTGAAAATTTGGAGACACTATTTGTACGGAGCTCAGTTCGAGGTTTTCACCGACCACCAAAGTTTGAAGTATATCTTCACCCAGAATGACTTTAACCTTCGACAGAGGCGGTGGATAGAATACTTGAAGGACTATGATTTCCAAATTTTATACCATCCGGGAAAAGCGAACGTTGTAGCCGACGCGTTGAGTCGGAAGGGCAAGGTGGACAAGGGTCAACAGCTAGCTAGACTTTGGGCTATGTCAGCTGAGGTGGTAGCTATTAACCCGGTGGAACGAGTGACAGGACTACTGGCGAACCTGGTTATCTCCAATGAATTGGTGGACCGAGTTAAGTTAACACAAATGGAAGATGAGAAGCTGAATGAAATGTTGGACAAAACTCCCGACATTGTAGCAGATTCTAACAGTGTAATCAGATTTAGAGGGAGGTTGTGTGTACCCAACAATGATGCATTAAAGCGAGATATCCTGGAGGAAGCTCATCGTTCAAGGTTCTCAATACACCTTGGTGTTACAAAGATGTACCAGGACTTAAAACGAACCTACTGGTGGATTGGGATGAAGAGGGATGTGGTGGATTTTGTTTCCAAGTGTCAGACGTGCCAATTGATCAAAGCCCAACATCAACTACCCGGTGGATTATTACAACCTTTAGAGATACCTACCTGGAAATGGGAGCGTGTCACATGTGATTTTATTACTAAACTCCCAAGGACTTTGAAGAGACATGACTCTATATGGGTGGTTGTGGACCGTTTGACTAAGGCAGCTCACTTTATCCCCACAAAATCAACAAGGACGACGGAATACTTAGCAGAACTGTACATAAATAACATTGTCAGGCTGCATGGAATTCCAAAGGAGATAGTCTCTGACAGAGATCCCTATTCACGTCACATTTTTGGGAAGTTTTCAAAAAGCTATGGGGACCCAAATCAAGTTAAGTACAGCATATCACCCCCAAACTGATGGTCAGAGTGAGAGGACCAATCAAACCTTGGAGGATTTGTTGAGAGCTTGCATCCTCGACTGGGGAGGAGATTGGGAGAAACACTTAGCCTTGGCTGAATTCACCTATAATAACTCTTACCAAGCCAGTATAGGAATGGCACCGTTTGAAGCTTTATACGGTAGGCCTTGTCGATCTCCATCATGCTGGTTGGAGTCTACAGAGGTGGTTATAGTCGGGCCAGAGATGGTGAGAGAAGCAGCTGAAAAAGTGCAACTCATCCAGCAAAGGCTTAAGGCAGCTCAGGATCGGCAGAAAAGTTATGCTGACACTCGAAGGAAGGACTTAGAATTCCAAGTTGGGGAGTTCGTCTACCTTAAGACCTCACCTTAAAAGGGAGTGATCAGATTTAGAACATCAGGGAAGTTGAAGCCAAGATTCATAGGACCATTTCCAATTCTGGATCGAATCGGAAGTTGTGCATATAGATTAGCATTACCACCAAGCCTTGATGGTGTACACAATGTCTTTCATGTGTCAATGCTAAAGAAATATGTACGAGATGAGAATCACATTATCACAAATTTTGCAGATTTAGAGCTACAATCGGATTTAACCTACGACGAAAAACCGATTTGCATCTTGGCAAGGGAAACAAAGACACTCCGTAACAAGGAAATCTCTTTGGTAAGGGTATTATGGAGAAATCAGGGATCAGAAGAAGCTACATGGGAGACTGAACAGGAAATGACCAGAAAATATCCTAGCATGTTTGTAGCATAAAATCAGTCCAATTGTTGTAACATGAACTTATACCGGAGATGCACTTAGTCATCAATATCCTATTATGCTATGATATTTTGGGGACGAAATAATTTTAAGTTGGGGAGATTGTAAAGACCCGGAAAAATAAAATAAAATAAAAATAATAATGACGTTCAACTCAGTGGGATCGAACATGGGAAAAAAATTTGTTTGCTGGATAAGTATGAATTACCCGGTTAATTGAAAAATAATTTTTAATTAGATAATTCTAGTTGAATCTGTAAAGACCCGGAAAAAATTTTCATTTGCTGGTTAAGTATGAATTACCCGGTTAAATTGAAAAGTAATTTCTAATCGGACGATTCTAGTTGAATCAGTCGAGTCAAATACATTAATTATCCATTTAACCATTTAAGTGTACCATACCATTTAAGAGGTTGAGTGAAAAGGTTAAGTGAACCGTGTTAATTACCCAATTACCCGGTTAAAGGAATTATGGTGAAAGGGTGCTTCTACAAACCCTAGCCGTCATTTATTCTTTATAAAAGGAGAAGGGGTCGTTGAACCTAGGAAATACCAATGGATGATGGGGTGTGAGAATTTAATGAAGGGGTCGTTGAACCTACGAAATACCAATGGATGATGGGGTGTGAGAATTTAATGAAGGGATCGTTGAACCTAGGAAATACCAATTGATGATGGGGTATAGAATTTAATGGAGGGAATGGTTGAAGTGTATATATATGCAGGAGGACGGAGTATTTCATCCCCCATCTCCGTCCCTGGCGACCTCCCCATTACTGTATTAGGGTTCACGGGTCATAGTCAGACG